>PNEQ01047770.1:0-13984 GCA_003012365.1 Medauroidea extradentata
CCCCCCCCCCCCCTCCCCAATTATACACATTTAAACGACGCTAAAATCCTGGTAGTTGCAAATATGGTTTGTAGCTTGCCTTTCAAATTAGGTCACGCATCGCCACTGGTTATGAGTAATACTCACGAGCAAAGCCGCGGGGGACTGCTCTTTTTCTGTGTGTGTGTGTGTGTGTGTGCGTGCGCGTGTGTGTATATATATATTTTACAAACAGCGGCAGTAAGACACAGACTGACTGAAAATGGAACAGGTAAGCCTATCAAAAATGCAGCCTTTATTGTGAACCACATATAGGCGAGATAGGAGTAGAGGTTGTAGGAACAGTTAGTACCTGGCCATGGCAGAGCACTCCACATGCCAACCTGGGCGGCCCATGCCCCAGGGACTATGCCATGCTGGCTCACCAATCTTCGCTGCCTTCCATAGAGCAAAGTCACTGGGGCTACGCTTGCCAGCACACTGCTGGTCTTCTGACTCCACACACACACCACTCAGCTTGCCATAGTCAGGGTGGCCAACTGTGTCAAAGTACACAGAGCCTGTAAACAAACATAACACTTTGCATGTCACTGTGCTCTTCTGTTACAAATGGCAGAAATCAGCAACCTACATGACAACTAAGTCACAGCTAAAGAGGAACTGCTTTCATCATTATATGTATAAGCTGTTTGCCGTAAAGTGTTTACTTTTTAAAGGTCCTGTTAAATTTTTCCTTTCAACCAATTTCTGGCTATCCGCTCCCCAGATTTTCGTGAAACATGTTGGACAATGTTGCTGGTTGGCTGGTTTTCTCTGTGATCTCTTATTTCCCCCACCCATTCATCCCGGCGCTGCTCCATACCCAAATAATGTTGCCCCTCACCAGCACTAAAGACTTCAATGTTAAGTGCTGACCAAAATCTCTTCACTTCATTGTAAATACTGCCATGTGATTAATCCCAGACATAAACGTAAGTGAATTTAAACGTCACACACTAGAATCTCACATTGGAATAAGTTCTATTAGTAAAGATGTATACGAAAATGCCATAACTGTCTTGCACATTAACATCCAAAGTCTGAGGAATAAATTTAATGACCTTAAGACAGATAATGACTCAATTAGGGTACAACTTTTCTGTAAGTAATATCAGAAACTTAGCTAAAGGAGAGTTATGCAGCCTATTTCTAAGGCAGAAATGATGGTATTGGAAGAGTGGCTGTTTACCTTGATAATAACTTCAGATATCTAGAAGAGTACAACAAAGTCACTATCTACGCAGATGCAGACTGGTGAGGTGATAGGACAGATCACAAGAGCATGAGTGGGATGGCATCGTTCCACTGCAGCAACCTTATGTCACGGAGCTCAAAAAAACAGCAAGACGTAGCTTGGAGCTCAGCAGAGGCAGAATATGTTGCAGGTAGTTGTGCTGCAACTGCACTTCTTTACTTGAAAGGTCTCCTGTCAGAATTTGTAGGTAGTGAAAGTGATGTGAAATGTGATTTTCACGTAGACAACCAAGGAGCAATACACATGATGCTAAACTTTGAGAACACCAAACGCTCAAAGCACATTGACATAAGGTACCATTTCTTAAAGGACGTTGTTGCTTAACACCTTTTTAGTGTTGTCTATGTTGAGTCATACTTGAATATTGCTGATATGTTTACCAAGCCATTAACGTCAACACAGTTCTGTGAGGTTAGGGACAAATTGTGTTTAAGATAATGATCATTAATCTTGATAAGCAAAGTGTATGGTATGTATACAATTCCAAGTCTTGTTTGTTATGAAGAAAGGAAGTATAATTTACATGTTAATGTAAGACATATTATTGACAAGCTATTACGGTATCCAAAAGACTTGAAATTGAGAGGGAGTGTTACGGTAATGTGATTGACATTGGTTAAAATTGGAGACACTGTTCATGTTGTTGTGTCCTTTTTGTCATTTAAAAAAGATGTCTTACAATGGTAGAATAAATATCAGGTTCTGTATTCAACTTAGTGCTTCTTATGTGAAAAGTAAGGTAGAACTTAACAATGCTAGAGACACTTCCAACTGATAGTTACGATATTACAGTTTGCCTGCTTGATATACAGCTCACCGTCAGCAGTGTAGGCAGCTCGCTTGTCAACAAGGGCCTGCACAAAGGCCAAGATGTGAGGGATGTGATCCGTGACAGCCAAGCGGAGACATGGCGGTTCAACCCCCAGCGAGGCCATATCCTGGAAGAACTCCACAGTGTATCTGCGAGCCAGACTACCAACATCTTCTCCCAACTGTGCTGCCCGCTCCACTATTTTGTCGTCTATGTCTGTGACGCTCATCCCCTGGACCACGCGCAGACCAAAGAAGTTGGTCAGAATCTTGCGTATTATGTCAAACTTCACGTAGCAGCTGGCAAGCAAAAATTCTGTTAGCGCACCACAAAAGAATAATCTACAGATCAAGCAAATTTTGGAGCTGATGAAGCCAGAAGGTAATTTTATGCTATTAACCAATGATAACCATTGTCATTGAACTGTCAGAAGCTTCTTTCTCTCCCAACAGCATACAGCTCCTGTTGCAAGAAAAACAACGTTCAATAATAAATAGTTCTGTGAGAATACAAACTAACGTAACTTACAAGAGACAAATGTTTCTACAGAGACTACAAGGCTTTTTGACCTAAAAACAGATAACATTAAGTTAGTAAAACTGGGCCATTGCATGTGAACACAGTTTTCCTCACTGAAAATAAGAAGTACTATCGGAGTGCCTACGAAAACTAGGTGTACTGTCCGTGTTAAATGTAGGGTGGGGTGACGTAAGCTGCTTCCAAGGGGGAAAGGGACAGTTGAGAGGAGGCTGCCCTCATTTTCCCTTTTGTGTCATTCCAAATACATTCGTTACTGTTTCATCGGAGCAGGAAATTCTTTTAACTGGAAAACTGGAAAAAAGCTACCTCCTGAATTTTGAATTGTAACCTTTTAGCAGTGTCTGTAGATGAATAATTTTATATTAAAACTTATTTGTCACAGATATAAACTAATATCAAAGATAATGTAGGAATCATGCCACCAGCTTCAATCGCCACTAATAGACATAAAAATATCAACAAATCATAAATGAAGCTACCAAGATAGAGGAAGTCTATATTTAAGTGAGTAAATTACATTTTGAAGATGGCCTTCACAGCAGTATAATACAAAATATGTTTATCGCATAAACTTATACGTTTATATCAAAAAGTGCAGGGACAAATAAAAATTACCAGAAAATAAATAAAATTGTAGTAAAAAAATACTTAACATAAAAAAGGAGATGTGGGGTGCTTGATATCAGTTGCCTATTCTTAATACGTGTGCAAAATTTCAAATAATTCAGATGTCTTGAAGTGGGCGAAAATTGAATTGAAAGATTCCATTACAGTCATATATACAAGTAAAGCTAATAAAAGTGTGTTAAAAAAAACAGGGCTTCAAAAGTAAACGTGCTCAATTTACTACATGTACCCTATAGCCCTATTGACACTGCTTCATTTAGAGTAAGTCTTCTTATAATGTCATACTTTACATCATTTTAATATAAAATTGTTGGAAAATGCTGCTAAGTCAAGATCTAACCTTTGAATAAGTGTGTGAGATAGGTAAAGTGGCTGAAACAAGTTCACAACAGCTTCAGTGTCTGCAAGGAGAGCGTAACAAGGAAATTATGGAAACAAACCGGCAAGTTTCAGTAAATGTTGTACAAGCAAAGCACAGTGAAATACTCAATACAGTCATTGGGGGAATTAATGTGATGTCAGTTTGAAATGCTAACAATGAAATTATTTTCATACAAAGGGCAAATTCCCTGAATTTGGCAAACGCTGCAACAAATACGGAAAGATGAACCACTTTGCGGCTATGTGCAGAAACTCAGGGGGAACAATTAAAGTACAAATGGTAAAGAGACAGGAAACAGATAATTCTGATAAAGATTATTTTGTAGTGAATGGCATAATAGTAATAACAAAGAATGTAATGCAGGTTGAGTGTGTATGAACACATGAGAACACGACAAAATGGCACGAAATCATAGCAGTTGAGAATAGGAAGATAAACTTCAAACTTGACACAGGATCGGAAGTCAACATATTGCCATATAAGATATTTAAGAAAATTGACAATCAGCTAAAGGTACGAGACACACAGTGTTTGATGAATTCTTCTATGCTCGCTAGACGCAATTAATTTAACAAATAGTTCCGGCATCTTGTAAACAAAACAGTGTGAATAAAGATGGCTTCTCGGAAGGTCGTGTGATTTGTACTCGGTCCTTCGGTGTGTTTTTTATTTAATTTCTCTTTTTTTAAATGGTTGAACAGAGAACATTTTGGTCCTTTCTCTGGCCGGATAACCTCGTACATCATGTTATTTAGCGATAAAGTTCGCGTGGAACTCTCGGCTAAGTGTTTGTCTCAAATATTTTCACAACGTTCGTGGGTTGTGTAAACAAACTGTTTTGACTAACGTTTTCGATCGGCGTTGGTGGGAGAAATGGATTCAAATGGATTGTCAAGTCTCGTCATCTACGTAGAGATTAATTAATTGTGTGGATGGATGGTGTTTTAGTTGTTTGTTTCGATTTTGAGTGTTCTCTTGTCTTGATTTACGGCTCCGATAGGCATAGGTCTACATTGTCACTTTGCTTACTCCATGCGATTCACATTATGTTCTCTTGGGCGTTTTTTGTCTCTAAATAATCTTGTTTGTTACTACATGTAGGCTAAAATTTATATGAGTTGTGCATCTTGGCGATATTTTGTCTATGGTATATTTACAGCGGAAAATGAGTTTCAAGGCTTTTTTGTTGCAACATAAGTTTCATGAATCGAAACTGAAACACATTCAGGTCAGAGTTAATTCGTTGACAGATGTGGGCCTAGAACAACTTACTGTTGGTAAGTTAAATGAACTTAGATTATTCCTTGAGCAGCTGAATCTTGTTGATAGTGCAGTAAATGGTTCAGCTGCACAACTTCTGCAGAATGAGCCCCTACCAGACGATTTTGATGAACCCTTGTTTTTTGAAAAGCAAAACAACTGTTTGTTAGTAGTTTCCAATATTAGGTCTGCACTCAGTCCTGTCCTCACAGAACATGATCAATGTCAACTCACTGTTTAGGTTTCTACTATGAACGTTCGTTTGCCCAAATTAAAACTCCCCACATTCACAGGCCAATGGGAATACTGGCCTACATTCTCCCAGTTGTATCAAGCAACAATACATGATAACCGTGCCCTATCTGGTGTAGAAAAATTTCAGTATCTTGTTAGCAGTTTGAAAGGTGATGCTGGCCATTTAATCCAGAATCTACCAATTACTAGTGAAAATTATAGTATTGCATGGGGATTGTTGTTGTCACAATATCAGAATAAAAGAAAGCTTACCACTCTTTACATAAATAGGATTCTTGAGTTGGGTGCTGCAAGTTCCTTCAATCATAAGTCAATAAACAGTTTTGTCCATACCTTCAATGAGAATTCGAGGGCACTGGAAGCATTTGGTTACAAAATCACGGAGACTAACCCTGTCCTGTCAACTATTTTGTGGAAAAAATTTGATCAAGAGTTGCGTCTACGGTACAAGAAATCTCGTGTCCAAGCCCAGGATGTCCTCCCAGAAGTTTCTGAGCTGGTGGAATTTTTGCAGTCTGAAGCATCAACTATTGATAGTGCCCAAGACGTGGGAACGAAGTTTGTTACCACAAAAACTGAAATGACTTCTTCAAACACTTCAAAATTGACAAATACAAATACACAGTACCAAAAGGTTGTTTTTATGTCAAACTCTGAATCAAATTTCAGGAAACCTTGTATAATGTCTCAACAAACAACGCATTCTATATATTCACGTCCAGACTTTTTTCAAGCCACTCTAGACAGGCATGCTATTGTGAGGGACAAGAGAGACTGTTTAAATTGTTTAGGCACTTCCCACAGGTTAGCATCTTGCTCTTCCACCAGTACCTGCATTAAGTGTAAACACCAACATCATACCCTGCTGCACCTAAATCATGACTCTATTAACACACCTCGTGATTCAAAAATACCTGATACTAGTCAAGATGATCAGTTTGTTGGTGTGTCTGCGCATAAGTATAAAACCTCGGTATTGTTGGCTACCGCTTTGGTTAAGGTGTATGGTGCTGATGGCAAACCACACATAATGCGGTGCCTACTTGATAGTGCTGCACAAGCATAATTTATATCTCACACAGCAGCTCAGCTTCTATTCCTTCCTTTCAAAACAGGATTTCTGAGAATGTTATTGGCCTTTCAAACAACAGTGTGCGCCTCAAGGGCTCTTTAACTTGCAAAATTCAATCAGCCGTGGACCCGTCATACAGCCTTCAACATTCTTTTTTGATTGTTTCCAAAATCACAAACCCTTTGCCTCGGTCACCCTTGGATCCATTTGTTAAGACAAGGTTAGGCTCTATTTCCTTGGCTGATCCGTTTTTTGACAAACCAGCACATATTGACATCTTGTTGGGTGCTGATATATAAACTTAAATTAGACTGAGTGGACGTTTGGAACTTGGCAAGCATTTTCCAGTTGTGTTGGAGTCAAAATAAGGATGGTTTATTCTTGGGGAGTGTCCAGAGGCTTCTCCCAATCCTCCAGATTCAAGTTCAGAGTTTGTATCAATGTTTGTTGGTATGAATGATCCTCCTCTTGATACTGCATTGAAAATTTTTTGGGAAATCGAGGAACCACTGTCTGTTAGTACTAAAGAACCAGAAGATGATTACTGTAAAAATCATTTCCTGACTACGCATTGCTGTGACAATTAAGGTAGATCGGAACAAGGCCCGTATATTGGAGGTTCACGGGTGTGTGCAGAACGTCGTTTCCGTATCCTTGACAGAAGTTAGCACTTCAACCAGATCTCAAGGAACTTTACACTGAATTCATGACTTACTACATGGACTCAAGTCACACGGAACCATATGACAATGCCCCACAATCTGTGCATGAAACAGGTTCATCAGTCACTAAGTGTTTTATAGCCCATCATAGTGTTCTGAAGTCATCAAGCTCCACAACCAAATTCAGAGTTGTTTTTTATGGTAGTTCGAAAACTGATAATGGAGTATCATTGAATAATTGTCTTCTTTCTGGTCATTAACTTCAGACGAGCATTACCGATGTTATTCTGCGATATCGACTTTATGGAATTGTATTCTCGTGTGAAATCAAGCAGATGTACAGACAAATTTTGATCCACGAAAATGATTGTCCATTTCAACTCATCCTATGGCGGCAAGATCCTATGCTACCCATATATGTACATCAATTAAATTCTGTCACCTATGGTAAAGTCTCCCTCACCCTTTTTAGCCATTCGCACCCTCCAGCAACTGGCCGTTGACGAGGGATATCGCTATCCGCTTGCGGCAAATGTCCTTTTACATCATAGCTTTGTGGATGATATTGTAACTGGAACATCAACGCTCGAAGAAGCTACTCTGCTATGGCACCAGTCAGTGGACCTAATGTGCTGTGGAGGATTCGAACTTCGGAAGTGGTGTAGTAATCATTCACATGTGTTGAACTCTGTACCCATCACTCATTGTGAACAACCTAAAGCCGTAGAGCTTACAAGTGGGTCTGTGGTACACATTCTTGGGTTGCAGTGAAACCCCCGAGGCTGATACCTTTTACTACAATTTGACTATCAATCAGGGTAAAGCTACCAAATGCTTTGTGTTATCTCAAATTGCTGGTATTTATGACCCGATGGGCTGGATCTCCCCCATGATTGTGTGGGCTAAGATATTAATTCAGCTTCTTTGGACTGAAGGGTTAGGTTGTGATGATCCCTTATCCCCACATCTTGCAAAGTGATGGCAGCAATTCGTGGATGGTCTACTTGAGGTGCAATCTCTTCAACTTGCACGCTTTGTTTGCCCGGATGTGACACATGTTGACCTGAGCTGTTTCGTTGATGCTTTGGAACAAGCCTATGCAGCGGTTGTCTATTTGAAAGCTGTGGACACCAAAGGAAATGTGACTGTGAGCCTCATCATCACTAAGTCACGAGTTGCTCCCGTGAAGCAAATTTCTCTGCCCAGGTTAGAACTCTGTGGTGCTCATTTACTGGCCAAATTGCTTCACTATTGTCAAACATTCTTAACCCAATATATAACAGTTTCTTTTACTCATGCATGGTCTGATTCAAATGTGACCCTAGCTTGGATCAGAACACCCTCCTATAAACTAAAAACCTTCATAGCGAATCATGTTGCCCAGATTCATGAATGTGTCCCCCCTCAATCCTGGAAGCATGTGCCCTCTACACATAACCCAGCAGACTGTGCTTTGCGTAGCATACTCCCTCAGTTACTTAGTTCTCATAACTTTTGGAGGCATAAACCTCATTGGCTACCATTGCCTCCCACTGAATGGTCATTTTCAAGTGATTGTCCCTTAATCCACAATGTCCCGGAGCTCAAATCATCTCAATTGACTAGTGGCAACTCATGATAACCCAGTAACTCTGTCGTTGTTTCAGCGAGTGTCTTCCTGGATTAGACTTATCCGCATTGTGCCATATGTGAAGCGCTTCATTCAGCATGCAAGACTCAGAAAATGGAGCAAGCAAAAATCATTATTTGCACATGTATCCAGCATGAATTCTTTGCAGAAGATTAGCATTGGATCCAGATGCAGGAACCCTGTTCTACAAGACTACAACGATTGGCACCGTTCTTGAATGAACATGGGATTATCAGGGCAGTTGGGCGATGGGCGACTCACTCATGCTGACATAGGCTACTCTTCCAAGTATCTGATTTTGCTTCCTAAGAGTCACCCAGCTGTATCTGCCCAAGTAGACTATTTTCATTTGAAATATCTCCATGCTGCACCACAACTTTTGCAATCCTTACTATCTCAAACATTTTGGATCATTGCAGCCCGATCCCTCATCAGGTGTAGAGTTTTTAAATGTGTGCGGTGTTTTCGTTACCGACCTACAAACCATTCCCCCTTGATGCGTGATTTACCCTCAGCAAGAGTAAGTCCATCCAGAACCTTCCTCAACACGGAAATGGATTATGCAGGACCCATTTCTATTCACTCAAATTATTTACGTCGGTCTCCCTTGCAGAAGGCACGCCTGTGTATATTTATTTGCCTTGCCACGAAAGCTGTATATATAGAAGTTACCACTGACTTAACTACTGATAGTTTTTTGTATGCCCTGACAAGGTTGTTGTCAAGGAGAGGATTGTGCTCCCACTTGTACTCTGATTGTAGCACAAATTTTGTTGGTACTCCTCGGCAGCTAAACAAAGCCTTCACACGTTGGATACGGTCTCCTGAGTTGGAAAATTTCGGCTTGACTCAGTCTATAAGATTCCATTAAATACCTCCAGCCAGTCCTCACCAAGGGGGGTTGTGGGAGGCGGTGGTTAAGTCAGCTAAGTATCATCTCCGTAGGGTTGTTGGTGAACAAATTCTAGTTTTGGAAGAATTGATCATCCTGTGTGCCAGAGTTGAAGCGATTCTGAACTCCAGACCTCTTATACCAACTTCAGCTGACCCGTCCGACTTAACTGCCCTAACACCTGGCCACTTCCTCATTGGTGACCCCATCGTGGCAGTACCGGAGCCTGTAGAAATTGAAGAAAGTATCAGTTTCACCAGGCGTTGGGAGATGGTGTGCACCATGGCTAACCTGTTTTGGAACCGGTGGCATCGTGAGTACCTGCAGCAGTTACAACAAAACAGTGTGAATAAAGATGGCTTCTCGGAAGGTCGTGTGATTTGTACTAGGTCCTCTTGTGTTTATTTATTTTCTCTTTGTTTAAATGGTTGGACACAGAACACACAGGTTGGAATGCTATAGAGGATTTAATATAAGAACAAGTAAAATTGTTAATTTGCGATGCGAAGCAAAAAATTTAGTCAAATACATGGACTTTAGGATTACTGATGTGGATAGCACCCCAATACTGGGGTTAAGAGAGCTTGTGTTGACTTGAATTTGATTAAGAGAGTGCACTTGATTGGAACTGAAGATGCCACAGTAAAAGTGACAACTGAGGAAACTACTGAAGAGGACCTAAAGAAGACAATAAAGATGTGTTTTCTGGTCTAGGAAATTCCCAGGAAAATGCAAAATTAATGTGATGGGGGATGCTCAGCCATGAGCTGAACCTTTACGAAGACAGCCACAAACGATAGCCACAAAACTGAAAACAACTCTGGAATCCCTAGTTAACAGAGGAATCGTACAGAAAGTTGAAGAGCCGAACTCGTGGGTTCACAACCTTGTCGTCGTCGAGAAACCAAATGGCACACTACGAGTGTGCCTGGATCCTCAATATTCGAACTCTGCCATCGAACAAGACTATTACCAGATACCAACTATTGAACAGCTAACTGAAAAACTGTCAGGTAAGATGTATTTTTTGGTGTTTTGACCTGATGGACGGTTTTTGGCAAATGAAAAATAGACAAAAAATCCAGTAACTTATGCATTTCTTCTACTCTGTGGGGTTGTTTTGAATTCCTGTGATTACCTTTTGGAAATGTCTTGTGTACCGAAAAAATTTCAGGAGCTAAACGAACGTGTATTTGGAAACATTGAGAATGTTGTATACTTCGACGATATTCTTGTGGCAGCTGAGTCACCGCAAGAACATGATCGAATTGTAGCTCAAGTCTTCAAGAGGGCAAGAGAAGAAACAATAAAATTTAACCCAGCAAAATTATAGTACAAGGCATCAAAGGTTAGTTTCATGGGACATGTTCTTACAGACAGTGCAATTGGACCTGAACCATATACAGTGGCAGCAATTCAATATGTACCTGATCCTCAAAACAAAGAGGAGCTACAGAGACTGCTGGGAATGGTAAATTACATGTGACCATTCATACCACACATGGCAGCAATAACATCACCATTGAGGGTACTCTTACGATCTGATGTTACTTGGCAATGACTTAAGTGTGACTCAGACTGCATGGCGGCCATCAAAGAAGCAATAAGCAGTGCACCAGCATTGGGTACATTTAATGCCAGCATACCAATTACCATCCAGTGTGATGCATCAAAGGATGGTTTTGGATGCATGCTGCCTACTACAAAATGGTTAATCAATATCATATGCACCTTGCAGCCTAACAACAACAGAACAGAACCGGGCCCACATAGAGGAGTTTTTAACTATTGTCTGCAACCAGCAAATTTCATTACTATGTATACAGTTGGGCAGTGAAGATTCTCACAGATCATAAGCCACTCGTAGCAGTGATGAATAAACCAGTTTCAAGAATTATGTCAACCAGACTTCAGTGCTTGAAACTGAAACTACTCAGGTATCACTTGGACATGCAGTATCTACCAGGGAAGATTATGCATATTGCAGACCTGCTTTCTAGGGCATATAGCAAACAGGACACTGAAGATGATGAAATGTGTGAAATGGTTCATAGTGTCAGTAAGCAAAGAGAACTAGCTGCAGATCCAGTGTTAAGTAATGTGAATCTTGCAAAAACAGGATGGCCTCAGAAAAAAAAATGTGGTAGCTCACTATATTCCATATTGGTCTATGCAGAGTGACCTTGTTGTTGGGATGATTTGTTATTTCTAAATGACACGATAGTGGTTCCAAAGAAACTCAGGGTGAGCATGTTGAAGGTGATCCATGAGGGCAATTTTGGAGTAGGTAAGACTAAAGCGAGAGCTAGGAGGGTGTTCCTTTGGCCCGGATGTCTAGTGAAATTGATCAATGTGTGGCAGAATGTAGGGTGTGTGAGAAGTACAGAGTAGCTAACAGGAAAGAGCCACTACTTCCTCGTGCAATACCAACCCTTCCATTCGAAAAATTAGGAGTAGACATCCTGGAGTTTGGGGGGAAAAGTTATTTGATAGTATATAACTACTTTTCAAAGTGGCTAGAGTTAACACAACTACATAGTAGACAGGCCAGCAGTTTAATAAAAGCACTAAAAGATGAATTTTGTACTCACGGCATACAACATGCCATTTCATTCTTACTAATTCACCACTTTTGCAGGTGAACATGACTTTTGAGATCCATACATCCAGTCCACTGTACACACAATCAAATGGAATGGCAGAAAAGGACGTGGGAATAGCCAAAAACATCTTGAGGAAAAGTCAGGAAGTGGGAAAGGAATATTGGATACCCATTATGGAGTATAGGAGTACACCATTATCAGGTATGGGGATTTCACCGTCAGCAATTACGATGAGTAGATTAGCAAGGACACTAATACCGGTGACAGTAAATAACCTAATTCGTAAGGTCCAAACAGAAGTTAAATCTCGGTTAGTTTGAAAGCAGGTGAAAGTTAAGAATTATTATGATAGGCAAGCACAGAGAAAATCCATAGAGTATGTCAAAGGTCAGGCAGTAGTAGTGCGAAAAGTCAAAGTGTGGGAGCCAGCCACAATTCTTGAGAAACACTGAGCTTTACGCTCATATATAGTTAGGGATCAATCAGGCCACGTGGTTCGCAGAAATACAAAGTATTTAAGACCATCTTTCAATTCTTGTATGTCACAAAACACATAATTACACAAATTGAGTATTATAGGTGAGACAAGTAGCATGGAGAGAGCAGATAGCAACAGTACAGCAAAGCCTCAAAACCAAAATAGTTTGGAAAGGGGACAAGAACCCCAGTCTGAAAGCAATAAATCACCTGACTTCAAAGGCTTCAACAATGTGTTTAACCGGAAGACAGTGAGAGATAAGTTCACTTGCATCATTCCCCAGGAACAGGCAAACAATGATAACTCAATGTACGTAACAAGGACAGGCCGTAGAATAAGGAAATCTTTAAAGTTTCAGTGAAGAGTTATAATGTATGTTTGTAGCCAACTTTGTTTGTGACACTGTTCTGTGTATCTGTAAATAGAGGGTAGAAACCAATTGGTTCTGGACAAAGTGACTGAGAATGCTAACACTGCACTGTATGTTTGTAGCCAACTTTGATCTAACAGTGTAATGTACGTTTGTAGCCAACTTTGCTTTTTACACTGTTCTGTGTATCTGTAAGTAGAGTGTGTAAACCAATTGGTTATTGACAAAGTGACTGAGAATACTAACAGTGCTAACTGACTTAGAAGTTTAGTGATGATGCTGTTGTGAGCACAACAGTTAATGGACTTATCTACGTAGATGTCGGAAAAGGGAAGGTGTTGTGAATGTGTGACACTAACTTGTGAATGTGTGACACTAACTTGTAAAGAGACATTGAATGAAGTAGGTACTTGTAAGATGGTAGTGTTGGCATCAGTGTGTAATGGCAAGTGGGTGAGAGTTGTTGTGTGTATGAGCGGATACAATGTAGTTGTATAGAGATGAGAATAAACAAAACAAAGATGGAATTGGTTCAGTATCATGAAATGTGTATTCCAGCTCGTAACAGTTACTGTAAATGAGCCAACTGGGATGTATATGTGAAGATTTAATATTCTTCCTCTTATTATATTTATATATGGTGCTAATGCCACTAACACATGAATGATTTTTCCTAGGTTTTTTGGTGATGCAGTGCCAATATGACGAACATTGATTTTCGCCTGTAGGTATTCTTGGTGTTCTGTTTTATCTGTCTTCTAATTCTGTAGCTGCTTCATGTTAAGGGGAGCGAGTACCTTTTTTGGTGAAAAAAAATCAAATTTTTTATTTTAATTTAAAAAAATACTACATTTCAAGCTGTTTAAAATGATATATAACACTTAATACTTTGCAACTCACAAACTGCCCAAAAATTTTATTAAAATTTTTGTTTATTATATAGTGAAGGTCTGCAACCTAAAATTTAATAAGCAAGTATTTTTACTATTTGATATTATATTGGATAATATTTCTAGGTTGGCATTGCACTAACCAATATTTGTTGTAGTTGGTTGCACTGCAAAATATGTTTTGTTTTGAGCAAGAAAATTATTTTCATTGTTGTATTCACTCTATGGTGTGTGAGGTT
>PNEQ01047771.1:0-13984 GCA_003012365.1 Medauroidea extradentata
TGTGAGAGGTGATTGTGAGAGGTGATTGTGAGAGGTGATTGTGAGAGGTGATTGTGAGAGGTGATTGTGAGAGGTGATTGTGAGAGGTACGTCAATTTCGCGGATTCATCTGGCAGCAGCCTAGACTTGTCAGTCCAATACATACACTGGCCACAATCGATTATCTATTGGCTTATAACCGTACAAGCAGGTAGCAAGCGATATCACTTCGCATTATTTCCTTATTTACTACTGGCTTGCAGTAGTCAAACGCGTTTCGTAACAGCCGCCAGCAAGTCACAGACATGACAATGAAGTATACATAATTGGCGTTCAACCTGACCTGGAATGTATGTGCGAAATTTACGTACCTCTAATGATTGTTTATCGCGGGAAAACTCGACTTTGCTGGATTTCAACACAAGTTCAGCTTACCAGAATATTATTGGCTTTAGTTTGTTCTTAGAACTGTTACCCTATTTGACTGAGCCGATAAGAATCCCGATATTGTAGTGCTTTATAAGTGGTTCGGTATAAAGTGAGCACTCAATAAAGCACTGCTTAAGTTATATTTTCAGACAATTCGTATCTTTCAACGAGTAACGGCAAACGAAATCTCTGGACACGTCACTTGATATTTGCGCCTGTAAGATAAAATGTGCAGTTAGTATGAATCGATTCAGTTTTATAAAACATTTTTTATTAATTATATAAAATATAATTTGTCGATTGCAGTTGATTTTGTTTGAGCATTGTTGTATTTAAATACGAAAATTCACGTAACTATCTTGCGTAATTTCGCTGCCAACCACAAAAGCAGTAAGGCAACTAGAGTTAATGTTGAATTATATGCAATAAGAGCTAGTGATATTTTTCAAAGGTTAAATTATTAGGCCTCACTTTATCCCGAACGACCTGTAGGCTGTTATTGGTCTGCAGACAGCTAGGTTGTGTCCGAGGTATATGGACGAATCAGTAGAGGTGATGGTATATCGCAAAGATTTTTGTGGCAACATTCCCTTGAAAACACTGTTTCTTTGCGAAGGGAATGATGATTGGTAGAGGCACTGGAACATCGCGGGAAATGTTGACTATATTTGCTAGGCTTCAACGTGCTGTATATAACACGGACTCTTTTGTATCTATATTGACTATGTTTATTAGAAACGTTGTCTCTCTCTCTCCCTTCAACAAACCCACTTAGAACTGCACAGCTTGGACACATAGCGTGTGTGATTTGTCCCAAAACTGTTCACACATGTCACGGTTAATTTACTACAGTTTATTAGAGACTATGTTAAACATTTTCGCGATTTTCTAGTGTCTCTAATGATTAGATGTTAACGTCTGACACAACGAAGCTGTCTTCAGACTAATAACAGGCTCAAATGTTACACTGGCGTGATTCTTATTGGCTTAGTCAAATAGTTCAACATCTTAATCTTCTGGTAAGTTGTACGTACGTTGAAGAACAGCAGGCAGTAAAGTTTTCCCGCGGTATACCATCATCTCCTACCATTGGTTAAAAAGGCCCTTCATGCGCGCAACACAAACTGTCGGTGAACGGCACATGTCATATGTGTAACCAGTACTGTGAAGTCCAGCCTGAAGGCGAAATTCACAAGTGACTACTAATTACCGAGTGCTCCCGAAAGATCCAGTAGTCACTTCTGCTTGTAAAGTAAGTTGCAAAATTCCATGTCAATATTCTAGGGAAACAATCCTCACGTGTAGAGGAACAAAAAGTGTTATATGAACATAGGACCAAAAACGCACCGTTTCTGTGCTACAGTTGGCAATACATGACGTATGGTTGATAGCTCGCGGGTAGGATCATGTTGCTTTGGGGCATCATTACAGCAGTACATAACATGTTACTATGCCACACACTACGCCACTAACACACTGACAGTAGGAACAACTTTGACACAGCAACATGATCCTACCAGCTCGCTATCAACCATACGTCATGTATACCAACTGTAGCGCAGAAACGGTGCGTTTTTGGTCCTATGTTCATATAACACTTTCTGTTTCTCTACACGTGAGGATTGTTTCCCCAGAATATTGACACGGACTTTAGCAACATCCTGTATACCATAGCTAGAGGCAGAGTATTTCGCGTATTAATCTGGTAGCAGTCTAGACTTCTCAGGCCTATACACACACTGGCCAAAGTCTAATATCCATTGGCTCCTAACCGTACAAGTGGGTAGCCCCACGAATTATTGTATTATTTACTACTGGCTTGCAGCCTCATGTGTGTCATAACAGCTGTCGTCTAATCACGAAAGTTACAGTTATATGCAGGTTAGTGGCGGTCAACCTGACCTACAATCAATACGCGAAATACTCGTACCTCTAACCATAGCACAATGTGCACTTCCATTGTTGTCGAGCCTTTGCGTTGTTTTTTTTTACGCGTGTGACCTCTTCACAGAAGATAGGCTACTCTACCGCAGAAGAACAGTTTGTGACAGGCTACGACAATGTGTGCCAATGGAACACGTCGAACGAGCCTATAGCCGTTTGGAGCCTAATCTGCTGTCAGAAAAGGCGGGAATATAGTCTCTAAAGATGGGTAGAGCCATATTTTTGCTGCAAAAATGGTTTGCACAATTTGCTTTGATTGCTTTCTGTGCACGCAGCTCTGCTCCGCGGTCAGAGACCGAACTGACTTGTCTCTACTGGCAAATCACAGACGTATTGCTTCTTATTATGGCTGGTTAATGGTGTCCAAAAATGTGAAAAATCGTTATTTTATATTTGTATGAAATAGTGTTAGTTTTTGTTGACGACACTTGGGAGTACATTATCATCTAACAAAAAAAAATAGCTCAGCCAGTTTTCTCATAATAGCCCTTAAAAGTAAAAATTTGCATGTTTTTTTTAGTTCTTATAAGTTGCAGAAACTGACGAACATAACTAAATAAAAAAATCCCACTGAAACTACATGTCACGGGCTGACTTGTTTTAAAATCTATTACAAAACGTTTTGGGATTGTAAAAAAATTTGTGACATTTTAAATGTTTTGCCTCTTATCAATTTTTTTTTAAATATTTGGTAAGGACTTTATAACATGTCAAGCAGTAGCCTGTGGCATTTATGTTCATTGAATTTTGCGGCTTAAATAACTAAAAACGTACACATTTTTACTGTGAAGTGCCGTTATGGGAAGACTGTTGAGGTACTTTTCTTTCGTAAGTGGGATATGTGCTCTCAAGTAACGTATAGAAAACTAACACTATTTGATACAAACATAAAATTATAATTTTGCCCCACTCGGACGCCCGTAAGTCAAGTGGGATAGGGATAGGTGCGTGTCCGAAGAAAGACACTGCCGATAACCACGAATCAGAGCTGCCAATGTCGTAGAAACAAGATGGTGCAAACATGTTTTCACGACAAACTTGTAGTTGTAATGGTAGGTAGAGACCGGAAAAATTCGCGTTTTATTTTAGGCGCAAGCTAGAATTCCAGCAACTATATATCTGTATCAAGTTCACAATTGGCCGTTGACTTACTCGACACTTCCTGGAAGTAGCTTAGCAAATATTAAAACTGTAACTGAATATAGGCCCATTTCACCGTCAGCGAGCAGCTAAGGAACAGCTGCTGTCTGCACGATTTAACAAATAATCTTGTAAGCTAGCTTACAGGTCAGTGAACCCGCGAATTTTTCCGGCCTCTAATGATAAACCATGTAGGTGTCAGTTGGTGAGGTACCTGTAGGTGTCGGCGACGAATCCTCTCAGGATGTCCGCTCGGCGGTCTGCCTCGACGCCGTACTGCACGTCGCTTGCAGAGAAGGCTGTGTATGCCTCGGCCTTGACGGCGCCCAACATGAGGTCGTACCTCGCTAGTCGGGCCACTGCAGCCTTCCTCAGTAGCAGCTCCAGCACGCCCTCTGCTGGCCGCGTCGTCGAGTGCTGCTGCGATCTGCCGTACCCACACCACACACATAACACTTCCTCTGTTGTTATTGGCCCAGCACCTCCCTCCCCCTCTCACTTCCTTACAGGCACGTAGCCAGAGGTAAGGGGGATGTCCATGGAGTCCAGATCATTCTTACCTTAAGAAAACTGCTGAAATACCATCGTTTTGCAACATGGAAACCCAAATTTTCCTGGGGGAGGACCTACATACCCCACGCTTTATTAGGGGTGTCGGTAGGCCCAGGAATATTTCGCTAATTCAATGACCCACACGCTAGACTCCATAGTTCTGTGCATACTCGAACCCCGTAATTCATTCATTGTCTACTGTTCTACTGAGAAACAGCTGGTGGACAAATAGTCCGGGCTTGAGCATGCATGGGGAGTTTAATCTAACACGAAGGTAATTGACTTCGCGAAATGTTCCTGGTCCTAGTTATCGGTGTTACTTTACAACAGGTTCCTGACCCGCCCTAAACACAAATCCTGACTACGGCCATGTTCCTTACATGAGTGGTAGTTACGAACAGAATACGGGATGTAGAAACACAGGATTATACAGCGACAAAAGTTGACTGTTGCTAGGCTCCAACTTGCTGTGTAACTTAACAGCAAGGTCTCAAGTGCCGATGACGAGGGTGAAGTAAGGTGAAGGGACAACACAGTATCCATGCCCCAGCCGGGATTCGAACCCAGAACCTCTCACTTTGTAGACCGGTGCCTAACATAGTACGCTACACGGAGGCCGGCTATCGACATTGGTAGGGACTGGAAATTTCCGCAAATTCTAGAGTACGTTTCGTTGACGTCTGAGATTTGATCGTATCTGTCTGAATAACTTTGAGCCAATCAACACTTTACAAAAATCAAGGCTGAAATTCCGTGTTATCAGTTACTGGGCGGAACTTGCTCCTCAGTGGAACTGTATAGCCACAATGGACAAATTGTCTAGCTCTGAGTATATACAGGACAATTGATTCTAACGTGCTTGACATTGTACCCATGCAATTATCCACTCTCTACACATTTAATATCGATTATTTGAAACACCGTTTCTCACTCAACAGACCCAGACAGATCTGTAAAGCTCTAAGGCTATGTCCGTGAGATTTACAGTGCTTTAGAAAACGTTATTTTTTAAGCAACATACTTTTCTTATCGAGGAATCCCTACATACGTTTGTCAACAAATTTATCATTTTTGTACCCAATTTTTGGTACCAATAAACATGTTTATTTATTTATTTATTTATTTATTTTCAGATTTTTGCACCCAAATTATCGCAAAGTTTGTAATGGAAATAAGTAAAAAAAAAATATTTGTTCCATACGAATGGTGCATTATTTTGCAAAACGCCTGCATAGAATTGTGCGTCGTATGACTGTTCTTAGGCCGCGGTCACACTTGAGGTCTAACCTCTTCAGTTAAATACATTCGGCAGCCGCACGTTTGACCGTGTTTAAAGCTTAAACATGCTTGCGAAGTTACACGATTAAATAAACTCAACGAACTTTTAAACCTCAACAAACTTGGTACCTGAAATGTACCATATTTAATTATCACACCTAAACTCAACGTTAGTGACTTTTTAACTATCATATTGCGTCTAACTGAAATGCTAGCCGATAGTGTGTATAAGGTGGATGTAATTATTTTACGCCTAAAGGTTGGTTTAATTTAACGAGTGCAAAATATCTGAAAAAATACAGCTATACTTGTTACACAGATCGTTACTCCAAGCATCCAACATGCATGTGTGGTTTTTACGGGTAAGGGTGAATTTTACATATCATATTAATTTACTCCTTTTTTCAGAATAGATATTTTTCTTATACACACAATGTAGTTTCTTTTAAGACTACTGTTTCATTTTGTAGAATAAATTGTTTCTCGTTTAGAACATATTGTTTCCTTTACAGACTAGATAATTTGTCACTGAATTGAACAGTGTAACATACTACCACGGTAATGGATTTTTCTCTTAATACTTTTTTTCCTAGCTTCTTTCATCTTATGTTATGATCTCAATTCTTCTCTGATTTCATTTCTTCTCAGCCTAACCATTTTATACGCTGACCAGGAAGATATCTGTCAAAGAAGTGCAGCAAGCTTAGTTTGGTGAAATACTGTACATACCTACACCTGGCCAATGTTGCCAGAAATATATTTCGTTAGCACTTCCTGGACATTTTTTTTTATCTGAGTACTCAATTTCTGAATAAATGTACGACAAATACTATGTATGTAATTTTAATCTTAGTGTACTGAAATCCCGGAAAAACTCCAGATTTTTGTGTGTTTCGTGTCAACTTACGTGTCACCTACATAATGTGGCAACACTGCAAGCGATTATTTTTGGCGACGATCAATGACAACACTTCTAGTGGCCGCGAGTTCTGTCGGTATTGTTGGTTACATTTTACAAAAAAAATTCTCAATAATATCGCCAAACAGACGTTACGGTCATAATTTAAACGTTGTGCTATCATGCTGCACTCTCCGACACGAATATGTGTTGCTGTGTGTTAGAACTTGTCGGGGGTTAGACGTGAGTTCATATGCCTTTTGTAGACAAGAAAGAAGGTTGCCAACCAGCAGCAGACCTGTTGGATTACAAAAATTGTAGGATATTTTATACGTATTTTATCTTAATATAATTTACTGTAACCACTTAATATGAAAACTTATTTGTTAAGGTTTCCCCGGTGGATAGCCGATACAAGACTCCTTGTAACTAGTTATAGTCTTGATTTTAATATTAATTGCTGGAATATTTTAATAACGAAAACCACTGATTTCAGTGTTACTTCATGCTATTTTTAATTATGGGTAGCTAGATATGATTGTTTATTGCGAGAAAACTTGACTGTTGGCTGGGTTTCAACACACGTTCAGCTTTTGAAAAGAATAGTGGCTTTAGCTTGTACGTGGAGTTGTTGCCCTATTTGACTGAGCCAATAATAATCCCGCTGTTGTAATGTTTGATGCCTACTACTGATCTGCAGACAGCTATGTTGTGTCAGAAGTATATCACCCAACCACGCATATCACAAGAAACAACAGTGTTTTCCAGAGTTTGTTGGAACAAAACATTTACGCGATATACCATCGTCTTTAATTATGGACTTACCACCTTCCACTTTCACACAGTTTCGAGCTAGTTTTTAAACGGTTTCATTGTATAATTCTTAGGCCGGGTCTCAAATAAGAGTGTGTTCACTCTCACTCCACACTCTCACTCTCGCCCACTCTGGTTCACTCTTCAATTAAATTGAGACAGCCACCCTCGGATGCACCCTCAAAGCACTGCAACCTAGCGTGATAAAAGAAAAGCTGAGAAAATTAATTAGTGCAGAAAACTCACAGTAAATGTTTTCCACGTTTTCCAGTTCCACTTTTAGGTTATGGTTTGAATTCGAAGGAAAACAAAGATGTCTTCCCGCAGAGTGGGCGAGAGGGAGCATCGTCGCTCACTCTGGCTCACTCTCCCTTTCGCCCACTCTCCCTCGAATTTGGGACAGCAGAGAGTACACTCTGTGACGTCAAGAGGGTGCGAGAGATTGCTCTCTGGGCTATTTGAGACACAGCCTTAAGTAAAACATTTTGAACTGTGGGAGTGCTTTCAAAATGATTAATACTAACAAAATATATAATAAGAGTATATGCATCTGAAATATTATAAGAATGAAAGTTACGAAGAGAAGAAGGAAGCTCTTGAAGGCTGGAAAGAACAGGAGAAAGCGAGAGTGTGAGCGAAGCGGAGTGGTTTCTGGGGCATTAGGCTTGACACAGTGAGGAGATCAAATGATTATCCATTCGAAACCAAACCGATGCAATATAAACTGATGTATTTGCAGAGAACTTAACAGCTTACGGGACATTAAACAAATAATCACGCGTCAAGAGCTGTCAATTGTAATTACCTTCAAGTCCTCTTTAAAGAGACGGCATTAAAACAGCAACGACGAACATTCAAATACTCTCTTAAGCCGCCATTTGCATAGAATAACTTTCTAAAAGGCTGGAAGATTTACGAATGTTTTTATCTTTTATTCGACAGCCCTGTCACAAACACTTACTGGCATCATACATAATAAAAATTCATAAACCAAATTACAAAGCTCTGGCTAGAAGATGGGAGGTGGTAGGAGAGGAAGAGAATAAAGTAATAATTCGTCCGAGTAATTCTGGTTCAAGGTTTGGAAAAATAAAAATTCTGGAACTACGTTAAACGTAGTTCTCAGAAAAAAACTTTTGTCACTTGCTCTCTCACAATAAGAAATATATTACATATTACTTAATACAATTGAAATATTATAACAAAAGAGAAAGTAATTAATTCCATAACATAATTAGGCAAATGCTATCCCATATTTTCAGAGAAAAATGCGATACACCATAGAAAAATTCTTGATAAGTGGTTCTGATAACATTTATCGTTGGAAAAGGGTAAACTGCAAAAGAAATAGCAGACAGGTACTGTCGTGCGAATTTATATACGTGGGTGTTTTGCTACCAAATAGGACTGGCACTGAAGTGAAAAACCGAACAATACTCATTTATGTGAGAATTAGGGGCTCTTTAGAACGTACTTGTGGGTTAAAGTGAATTGAAAATACAGTCTGCTATAGTAGCTTCGAAGAAAATGGTTCATTTATTGGCTGTTTAGGTGTCCTAGAACAACTTTGTTTTATGCAAGATACTTAAGAGCGTGTGCTAGATAAATAAACGCTGAAAACATAAATTGATTGCTACACTTTCTTCGAAGCCAATATGGATAAAATACTCAATGGCAATCCTAGATAATGGTATTTGCTAACTTTATGAGTAAATATTTATCCAAAATTACTAATTCGTTACGCGTGACCTCTTGCGCCGCAGTTAAATGAACGAGGTTCCGGCGTCAGAGATTGTGCCTCAGAATTTCGTAACCCTGAGAAAACAATTATTTAAGGGGAAAGAATTGACAGAATTCCTCTGGGATCGCTTTTTTTTCTTCTATTTTTGTGTGTGTGTTTTAGATCTGTTTTTTCCTTGTTCGTTTTCGTACTTTGTCGTTCAACACAGGTTTGATCAGCTAAACATGAGCAATGCCGTATGTCCACAAACCAATAAATTCTAATCAACAATAGTTGCCTTACTGGTTGCATGGTTGGCAGCAAAATTACGCAATATAGGTCCGTGTGTTTTCCCATTTAAACTCAATAATAGTGAAACAAAATGAACTGGAATCGACATATAGATAATAATTTTTTTAATCCAAATGTGTTGAAATCATACTGACTACGCATTTTATCTTCCACGCGCAAACATAAAGTGCCGTGTCTACAGAGGTCAGATATTTCCCGTCGTCGGTCGTTACGCATGGGAAAGATGTTAATTGGCTGGAAATAGAACTTTAGCGGGGCTTTTTTGAGGGCTTAGTTTATCCCGAAACACGTATAACCGGATGTATGTGAAACTCAGAAACGTACACTGAACTGTACTAGTAACAGACTTTCTAACAATACAATTACATGGTCGCCGCTTACAGTCCCATCAGTGGTAATCTTGCACGTTAGTTCAGCGCTTGGCTCGTTGAGGCGATGCGGCATTTGGTACGCGCTTCAAGGTCGACCTTATAGCGCCGTCACTTCCGAGCCTTTCAAATCACAGGTAGGGCGTAACCATTTTCTCAACTTCATTGGCTCGTTGTGTCTATACGCCATTGATGCATGTAAGAACGGCTGTTCAGAGGTATGTTCAATGACATTATCTATGTAACACTTTATAGACAATTTTTTCGGCATTCAGCTGAAGTTAACAGCAAAACGTAAGAAATTGACTATTCATGTAGGTAAATGTTAGTGTGCTGTAGGAAGGAATCCCAGATTTGTTAGGGGAAAAAATGATAAGTTAATGAAATTAAAACAAGTAATTAACATGAATTGAGGTAAACACTGCCCATACTCTTATACTACACATGTAAAAATTTATTTTGTACTATTACAAAGAAAATCCTTGGAAACCGTGTTTCCAAAGAAATTTCTTGTAAAACTACAAAGGCTATCTTTGTGAAAAAATAGAAAGTATATGTTTGTGAAATTACAAGGGATAGCCTTGTTATTGTACTTTCAACAATGAAAAAAAAAAAAAAATTAAGTACGCGTTTTATTTGATTGACACCTAACTGATATAATAGATAACTATTAAATAATTTTACATTAAATTATTTTGAAAAAAAAAAATGTTTCAATGAGGCGCTCGGATTCGAACCCGCGCTGATCCCTAGATCGCCTTGACTTCGGTGCTATTTGATTTTAGTTTATTTCTATATACTGAATGTACAGTAAGTTAAGTTATAATCTAATTTTATTTTTTATTTTAAAGTAGGCACTCATTTTGAAAATTTATTTTATTCCAGAAAAATGCGCAACAAAATTTGTGAATTTGTTTAACTATGTAATTTCTGCGAAACTGTGATTTTAGTGGACTAAAGTTTTTCGTAGGTTTTTTCCTTTTTTACAAAGACAAACCTTGTAACTTTATAAACAAATACTTTTACTCGGAAAACTTTTTGTACATTTACAAAGGTATGTGAAACTACAAGGCATTTTTACAAAAAAAAATCAGGGCAGGAACTGTTGGTATAAGTACTAGGATTACTTTTGCAACTTTACAAACGAAAGATTTCACAAGGAAAATCTGTAATTTTACAAGGATTTGTAAATATTAAATTTTTTTATAATGTAGTAACATAACTTTTATGATTAGGCTACGTATTAATATAAAAGTTTTTAAACTTTGGAAAGTTTGTGATCGAAAACAACGTAGCCTAAATCCATTTAAGCAGGCGTAACGCAAATCATTCGGTACTGCTTACAAACATGCTTATGTTCAGGAAATACGGGAAATTGGTTGAATCTTCACGTACACTTGAAATGCTAGTGTTTGATTTTCTAACTGCTGGGCATTAAAAATGAGAACAAATAAAAATTAGTCACTTTTCTAAACTTTGGGAAAATTCTTGTGAAGCATTTTATGACTATAATGACCTGAAACATTACCACCCATGACTAACGCCAGCTCCTTTTTACACGGCGCTGTTTGCCAACGGCTGATGGAAGTAAAAAATAAAACTGTCGTTTCCTGATCCAATCGCTCGGCAATTTAATCTCATTTCCACAACTTGTACAGTGACATGTGTATAATGAATATCACCCCTTATTTTGTTTACATTTTTGATGGGTTTGATTAATGTTTTGTAGCAACTTTTTTCACTCCGTTCCACTTCATGTATTGTCATTCAAATTTACTATTTTCATTTGTGTAAGCGTATGTACGTATCGTATTCTGTATTTAAATAAAGAATGTTTACTTTCTCAGTTTGTAAACGCATCTATAATTGCGGTATAGCTGATCGATTCAGCTATTAACTATATATTTATAATATAATTTCCTATACAAATTTCGGAATAATATATTACTTGTGTTTACTGCTCTTTCTGATTTAAAACAATAGCTACGTTATATTTATAGCCACATAATGTAATCTCATTCCATGACTTTTTTTATTTTTTATTTTTCTGAAAACTAGTTGCAATTGAATGGAGTTATGCACAATTTATCCAAGCCACAAACGTAAAGAACCGACAAAAAACAAGCTCCTAAATTGAGTAGTAGGCTGAAGTAAAGGATGTAGTAAGAACACTGCATTGTCAGATTGATAGGTATATGTTTTGGAGAAATTAGTTTTTATTTTAATTTCACGTTTCTTTCGCATTAGTCTCTCTTAATACCAATAAGTAATATATATTTACATTACACGAATTAATAGTAGTTACTATAAACACAGTCAAAGATAAAACAGAAATTATTAATATCATAATGGTACTAGCACAGGTCAAGACAAAAATTCATTACTTGGAGAAACATTGAGATATAGTCACAAAAATCGTGGGCGTCTTCTATGGACGTAATGGAACAGGATAAATTATTTGATGACAGAAAGTCTTAGCTTACTAAAGCCTTAATTCCAGCAAACTCATCAATATTTATACATTAAAACTCCAGTTGCTAAGCAACCAAAGTCAAACAGAAGACGGGTATTTGGAAATGAGCATTTATATTAATTAACGAAATAACAAAAGTGTTTAGTAACACTTTTTTATATTCTGCTATATCAAATGTTGGGTGATCTCTTTCTGCGTAACACCGGTCAGTTATAATTTTTTTTACATATTTTACCATATCATACATGCATAAATAATTTTCTCCTCGCGAAGAAAACATTGTTAAAATAGTCTCGAGGCCCTGTTTGGGAAGACCTTGTCGTTCTTCAAACGAACTGGAAGGTAAAGCGTATGAAGTCGCATGACTTTCGTTAGCTCTTAATATCCTCATTCCATAGCAAAAACGAATTTTCCATTATTCTAAGCTATGCATCGTTCCGGAGACAATTGGCAAATTTTAGAAACAATTGACATACATTATACATTCATAAAGAAACTGAAGTGTGACATATGGAGGTGAACACACTGCCGTCGTTGCACTTCAACACATTGCATCACTAATATAACGTCCCATATTTAATTCATTTCTATTTGCCCTATGAGATAGGTCTTATGGGACATTCTATATATATATATATATATATATATATATATATATATATATATATATATATATATATCTGTATATTACATATATACAATGTGGACCAGAGTTAATTTACCAAATTCAGGTCGGTACTCTTTCTAATTAGAATTTATTGGTTTGTGAGCATACATCATTGCTCATGAGCAATGGCGTATGTCCACAAACCAATAAATTCTAATTGTAAACTCCCATAGCAACACACATTTAAAAATCTCGGGACTATTTATGTAAAATAATGTGAGTTTACATTGACCCTACACTATTGTGTGGTGGATATTAAGGGAGCTACAAGACATTGAAAACAACATTTTGAGCCAATTAAAAAAAAATACTAGAAAGTATAAGAGATGAAGCCACCAAAATTGTCATAGAGCTCTAATAATCGGAGCGAATAAATTTGTGGAAATGTGGTTGACGCAACTTTCCCCTTTCACAGCTTTTGTAGGGGTTACTCAACCTATTTGCGTAAGCAACTTTTAAGTACGAAGCGGTAATATCATATTCGATGCGTATCATTCCTTATCGCATAAAATGAAGGGGACAGTACCTTTTGTGTTAGCTCACTCCGGTAAACTGTTTTCGAGAAAATGAGAATCAAAATACGCAGTGTAACCCCACAGAGGTAGGCAATATAACGGCCTTCTAAGCCATGCTAATTGCTGCATTGAATGGTTTGAGTACAGTAGCAAGATTTAGGTGATGTTATGACAACTAACACGTGTGTATGAACGATGCTGTAGGGTGCCAAGTGATTAAGTTTTATTTTTACACGAAACTGCTACATATATTATCAACCTGTGAATCTACAAAAATAACACACATTTGAAATAATAACCTTTAAACATGCAGCATTCTTATTAGAATCATGATTTTAGGACACCACAAAGAAGCTAAAAACAGCATTCTTTTGTACTAACATCAGCAAAAACGTGCTATTCGAATTCATGAAAACAAAGACACGCAAATAGCCTATGTAACCAGAAATGATGAGGTATTTGATACTACGTACTAATAGAAGTGTAGTGTCTCAAATTAAATTGCCATAATGTATAATCTGCTGTTTGGAGTGTTATAACCTGGTCCTCGGGTATCCTACCAATACGATATTTATTTATTATTTTACGTCGACCGCCTCGACATTTTTCTCTCCTCTGCATGTAAATTGGGGCATTGAACACATAATTAGTTGCAAATGAATGGATAGATAGGAGAGTGGGTGGGCGAAGGCAGAGATTTAGTACCTGGGCTTGGATAAAGGCGATGTACATGGGTGGAAGGCCGCGAACGGCGGCGAGGTATATGGGCGGAAGGCTGGGGCGGAGGCGAGTTACATGGGCTGATGCCCGAGGGCGGTGGCGAGGTACATGGGCGGAAGGCCGAGGGCGGAGGCGAGGTACATGGGCGGAAGGCCGAGGGCGGAGGCGAGGTACAT
>PNEQ01047772.1:0-32346 GCA_003012365.1 Medauroidea extradentata
AACGACTCTACTTTAAAATTCCTTGACTATATTTATATTGAATTTTGAAACGATGAATTTAAATTAACATGTCCCCAATTACTAGGTTATTGAATTCTGTTGTATCATACCGGACACCTGACAGACTCACCCTGAAAATGGCATATAGCCTGTTAAGAAAGATTTACATAACATAAATTTAAATAAGAAATAAAAACACTTTATAAATATTTAAACAAGATGGGGAAGTGGCTGAACACTTCACAGTATTGATGTTCACAGGGCAATCCTAGGCACTCTTCCTGTCCTGAAATACCTTGTAGACTGCTACCTGAGAAAGGAGCCGTAGACTTTTCTCTTCCAACCCCTTTTAACCTAGTGCCTGGGCCCTCCCACATGGCTCACCGAACACTCCTTAGCCATGTATAAGGGAACACCTCACGTTATTGTTATAAGTTGCAGCGTACCGCGCCCTAGTCGCGATGGAAGTCGGAAGTAACCCCCCGCGGAAGTTGTGTGTACAAGGCTCCGTGGGGGAATTTTACCTATGACCACGCAGTTGAGAATAATCAGTATCTGCAGCAGTAGGTGGGAGGGTGTGCCAAACAATAATCTTTTGCTTTGAAGCGAAGTCAAATATTTTATTGTTTTTTACATTGCAGGTAATGTTCGCTGTGCTATAGTACCATTTCCACATGATACAAATGTGACGTTATAGAGAGCTGGATGATCTGTTTCCGGTGATTATGTATGTTGTGCCTAAACAGTAAAACAGAATACTGTACGTTTATTTTGCAATAGAGAGAAAATGATATCTTTGCAGTGGAGAGAAAATAAAAACCTAGCACAATTTTGTATTTAATTTGTACTGTGTTAATTTAACACTCTGTTTTACCAGTTGTGTTTTGAATTTTTAATGCTTCTTTTACACCCTACATTGATTGAAGCAAAATATTGAAACGAAGCAAAATACTGCTTTTTTACAGTAGAAAGTTGTTGTTTTGTCTCAAGAGCATAAAATTGGTTGTTTTGTCTCTGTAACTTAAAAGAGGTTATTTTGTCTGAGGAGCATAAAAGAGGTTGTTTTGTCTGAGGAGCGTGAAAGTGGTTGTTTTGTCTGAGGAGCATAAAAGTGGTTGTTTTGTTTAGAAAGCATAAAAATGGTTGTTCTGTTAACTTCTAAGCTTCGAACCATTCTTGAAGTTTTGCACAACTCCAGCAATCAGTATCAATTAATGTATAGTATTGAGTTTAAAGTCAAAGTGTAACCAGTAAACTTCTAAATATTGTACTCAGTGGAAACAGTGAATTTAAGCAACTCATACCAGTGAAACCAATGTGTTATTTGAAGTGTTAAGTGACTGATGATACCCAGAGGAGGTCAAGCAAGCTGCTTTCGCATGCTGAAATACTCATCTGCTTCCTGAGCAATTACCTGTCAGCCTGATCGCAGCACCACAAAAAGTAATTGGGAGATATTTCCACTACCTGCTCTCAGCAAGGCACACGACACAAAGAACCTTGACACATTTTGTGCCGATTATATTTCTTACTTTTTACGTTCAGCCGCAGATTTGTTTTTCCTTCAGTAAAGTAGAGTCAGGAAGTTTGCTTACCTTGAAACCGCTTGATGCCGAACTTTAACATTCATAACCTTTTTACTGTACCTAACTCCACATTTGTGTTTATTTTATAGTCACGTTGTAAACAAACCATGGCCACACACCACTACTACCAATTTACTTTGTACTTGCTAATATTTATACTTGTGAAATATATTTATGTTTAGTTAGTCTTTTTTATGCGTTGTAAAAAATTAATTTGACGTAAATTATTTCGTCTTTAACTTTTACAGCATCAAGTGGAGTAGTTGGAGAGTATTGCATTTTCTTGTGTGCCCACGCTGTGAAGTTTCACGCAGCGTAGTTGGCCTCCCTACCCAGGGCCTGCCTTACTCCACCAAGTCCTGTTATCACCACCCACTCTGCTTGATCCCTTAAGAATTTGTGTATAAAAGGGGGTCTTCAGCCCTGCTTAGTCAGTCATCAGGGGATTGGCCTAACCTATGAGTCTCCTTGGCACTCACTATCCTGAACGGTTGACGTCTGCAAGGTGCCAACATTTTACCCTTACCTTCCTATCTTACACACTGGTGGTTGATGTCCGCAAGGTGCCCCAGCCCCACACAAAACAGTCCATCATAGAGGGTTGACGTCGTCCGCAAGGTACCCTCTGTGATACCTAGCTTTACAACTCACATGCCGGTGAATTCCTTTACCCAACCCCTAACTCTTGCACTTATTCCTACCTGACTGTCAAGTAGTGCTTGGTGGCAACACAGTGAACCTGGCTTGCGCGCACCATGTTCGCTCCAAGAGTGGACTAAATCGGTTTCGCACATAGGATTCCAGAAGTAGTGCGCCAGAAAGGTAGTTTTCTGAGGGAAGTTCCGCGAAGCCACGTGAGAGTGATGCCCAGTTATTTAGTAGTGAGACCGGTAATAATAGTTGCATAAGCAAGTGAGTAACTGTAAATTCTGTAGTTTCAAGTAAGCTAATCATGCTAATTTCAGTAGTTGAAACATGTATAATTTGAGACTGTGTAAATTGAGAGAGAACTAGTAAATAATCTGAGAGACTTGTGAACCGTGTGCAAAGAGACTTGTGTAACCAGTGAAGCTTCAGTGATTTGTATATATCTCATCTTGTATAAAAAGGCTCATCTTGTATAAAAAGGGTCAAATATGTAATATAATTTATCTCCGTGTTTCTTACCTTTTAATGTCACAACCAGAGGGTAAGCCCAGTTAGTAAAACATTTGATGAAAGTAACGATACCAGTAGCCGAGAGGAAGCAAGAAGGCAGGCTGCCTTATTTTGCTATAGTCAGTGCCATCAACCGCAGGAAGATTTAAGTAGAGTCATACTTCCTGCAGTACCTGTTCAGGGCAACAGCCCTACCGCACAAGAGCTTTGTGCCTTGTGTGCTACTAAGCAAACCTCGCTGACTAAATCAGACCTACGTAAAATTCTATGGGGAATGTGAAGGCTCGCACCCCTACCATTAATCAACCCGCTGAAGACTCCACCGCGCCCTACGGCAGGGCCAGTGCAGAAGCTGCTGAATGAGTGGCATCCTTCAGCCAGGATCTCCACAAAGAAGCGGTCACACCTGACCCAATGTTTGACAACCACTTGTCGAGTAGAGGATAGGTCGCTGGCTCCTATACTTACCTTGTGCCGCAGCGACCCCCCCCTCAATCTCATGCTCAATCAATCAGCACTTGGTAAGTCAACACTTCGACAATTAATTACAAAACGCAAACAAGAGGCGACAACCTGCCTCCCCGGCACAGAAGTGACAATCTCTTTTGTATCTTACGGGAGATTCACAGACCTTCCAAATCACGGTTGAGTCCAATTAAGACTCCCCCGAGGCCTGAACCTGTGCCTCTTCCATGTATCTAGCAGCTGAAATACGAGGCTCACCAGAAACCCAAGAGGAAGCAGTTATCCAATCAAAAACACCGCCTCCTGTGGGAACTCTTATAGGTAAGTGGATCACCAACCTATCCAAAGTTAAGTAAGAGATTGCGCCTCTACACCCTACTGCTAATGATTCCTGCATGCTGCTCACCCCGGACACCACTCTCCCGATTGTGCCGTGGTACAGACTACAGAGAAGAAACCTCTCATGCCAGCGTAACCAGGTCCGACCAACAAACACTCTTGAAGAGTTCATTATTCCATACAGGGTGGGTTTGACTAGCATAGAAGTGAAATTTGCCTGTAATTATTCTGATTATTGTAATTTATTATTTTTTTTGTAGATAGGAATGACTATAGCTTGTTTCCAAAGTGACGGAAATTGATATTTTTTATGCATTTGGTGTATATGTGGGATAATATTTGTTTGAAATTGAGTGATAAGTGTTTTGCAATGAAATTCAGAATTTTATCATGCCTACATGGCAGGAAAGATTTAATTTTTTTATTACTCCATAAATCTAGGCTTTTAGTTATTATTGGTTTGGAGATAGTCATTTTACAGGAATGATTTGAATTTTTGAATTAATGTAGGCAGTGCTGTTGAATCATTCACTGTAAAGACTATTGCAAACAAGTTTGCAAATTTGTTGGCTATTATTTGGGGAGCTGTTATGTTTTTATTATAAATTTTTAATGGCATGTTGGGACTGTAATCTTATTTTAATAATTTGACATGATGCCAGAATTGTTTTGGATTTGATTTAATGTTGTCAATAAGTTTTTATTGCCATGTTATTTGGTCTGATTTTAAAATTTTTTGGCTTGCCTTTTGCAGTCTGAAAATTCGTTATATAACGATATGGATGTAAGGACTTTTTATATAGCTTGGGGTTTTTTTCTTCATAAATTTGTCTAATGAGAACCAGTGAGGATAGCTTCTAGTTTGAATTTTTCTGTTAGGTATGGACATGTAATTGGTAACTGTATTAATGAGGTAAATGACTTTGTTGTCTATGCTTAGTATAGTGACACTGTTGTGACCAGTCATGGTTGTTTAAATCTTGAAATAGGGAAAAGTATGTTGCACTCCACTCGATTAGTACCATATATACTCGTGTGTAGTGCGCCCTTGTGTATAGTATGCACCACGATTTTTACACATTCCAGGGAAAAAATTTTGTGCCTTCTAGCATGTAAAGAAAAAACAAGGGAGTAGGAAATGTTGGAGCAGCGTGAGGGAGGCATCGACTTATGGCGCCAAGGGGTGATGGGGTGATGGAAGGAAACCTAGGCTTACAACAAAGAAGAGAGAGATGAATGATAACATTCACACTGGCTAGAGAGTGCTGGCAGAGAGGGCAGTAGGGAGCCGGGGTGTTTAGGGGTGAGAGTGGCATGTGGCTTGCCTCCCTTAGCAGCTATCATCTATAAATAGCCTTCCAAGGTCACTTGCTGCCTGCCTGCCTGCCTGCCAGCCATCCAGCCAGCCCGCTCCCTCCCCTCATGCTGTGTGCTGTACTTATCGCTTCTGCAACCCCCTTCCCCGAGATAACGTACATAGACAACAGAGCTCAGGAATGTGGCTGGGGGTGGCGACAAGCTGGGGATTGTGCGGCCCCAACCACCTAGAGCTCTGTATTTGGAGAGTACAGTCATTTAAGAAGTGTCAGCCATCTTCTATTCTCCCCCGGTAGCAGAGCGCCGCGTTAGCTGGAAAGGCCAGACGCAACGTTTCCTTCAACTCGCTGGCGGTCTTAAGTTGCTTGACTGAAGTTATGAAAAAATTGTCAGATGTCGTACAAAGAATGTATATCGCAATGATGATGATTATTTTTGCGAGAGGTTAGCAGTTGTTGAGTAAAAAAATAGTAAGTGCATTATTAAATTTTTGTTAAATAGCCTTCTTTAACACCAAATTTGCAAAATAACATAATGTCATTATTTTTAAGAGCACATGACTCTTATACCCACTGTATATTCCAAGAAACCCTAATTTTGAGTAATCTGCAAACAAATCTGGCCTACGTTAAACAGTTTTCACAAACTGAGGTGAAATGTTTTATATAGTTTGCAGTCATCTGGCTTCACTTCGGAACAACAATGAAAGTGTCTATATTTTGCAGTCGTACGAAGGGATATGACACTTATATTTATGGAATGAAATTATTTTTATACTTAGAAATAATTTATGCAAAATATTTTTTTCTTAATTACTTCTTTAAAAAAATTCTAAGAAAATCTTTGTACTCGCGAAAGCCGCGCTGCCATTCGGGTAAGTAGTTTCCGTGATTATAAGGTAACTTAAATAAATGGGCTGTTTGTCACAAATTATCAGGTAGAGATCAATATCGTGTAATCTATAATATGTAAATTACCATCCATGTGAAAAAAATAGTTTTATGTTGAGTTGTTCCATTGATATAGTATGTTTACTATGAGTTTCGATGTGTATTTACAAAACCCAGTAGCACACTGTAAGAATAAATAATTTTTTCTTTGTAATTAGTGGTTAAACTAGCGCACTCAAGTCCATTATTTTTTTTTCCTTAAATTGATCAATTATTCTATAAAACTTATAAACAAAAGCTGTTATGTTAAATATTTCAATTTAACATAATATTTTAATTTTTACAAGATGTTATAATAAAAACAATTTCATTTACTGTACATAAGCGGTAGGTACCAAGAATTTTATTTGTAATTGTCAGGCTCATTTTTAATGTTTTAAAAAAATATTACTGTATTTAAGGTTAACTAATTTTATAAATTTAAATCAATTAATCAATTTAAAAACAATGTGACTTTATCAGGGTACACTCAGCATTTTTATAATGATATACCTACATGGAAACCTTATTACAATCAGAGGCAAATTAAAAAGTGATGTATGTACTATTACATTAACATAAATAAATATTATTGTATGGTAAATGAATGTATTCTAATGCTTATGCTTTCTGACATGTACTTTCTTACATATTGTAACATCGGGTTAATAATTAAATATGCAAGACTTATATTTCACAGTTTTTTTTATCTCACTTTCTTATTTGTTTTTTCGGTAAAACATTTACAGTGAATTTCAAACTTAATTCCTGGTGAGCTAGAGTTTATAACAAAAAAAAAAAAAAAAACTGAGAACTGGACAGTAATGCAATATAAAGGGGAAAAAATTGTAAAAGAAGTAAGTTATGCAAATAAAATATAAAATATACCACATTAAACTACTTTCTGTTGAGCTAGAGACTTGAAACTTTAAACATAGCTCAGAGCTGAATGACAGTGCAATATTAACACGCTTAGTTGTCAGTCTGGTTGTCTGATCGTTACAAATCTTTTTGTTTAAAATATATTGTAAGATTTTACAAACAGAAGACTAAAATGCAGAAAATTAGCTATTTAACTGCTTCCTTTCGACATTACCAAATTATAACTACTGCACACTCACCCATAGCAAAAAATTAAATTTAGATACAATTTTTGTGCTGTAGAAAGTGATAATGTGTCGTAAATATGTGTGGGTGGGCGCCAGAATAAAAAAAAAAAAAAGATAACTTATAATCTTCCTCGGTTTATTTGCAGAGAATATATACACATTAATTTTTATCACTGTTCTAGTAGGTGTTACTAGTAGCGAAATAATAATAACGGAATTTCTTTATTTTCTGGATACTTCGGAAACCCGTGTTTAGCTTGTCAGTCCCACGCCTCTCTCGACGGCTGCAACTAGTGTCTCCACTAATAATTCACGGACGATGCGAATACCTGCGCTAGGGCATAACCACCTCTCGTGGTGCCCGCGACAAGAGTCCTGCAAACCAATACGTGGACCCCTGCGAATTCGCGCGGCTCCGGACACAACCACCTCTTGTGGTGTCCGAACAGCGAGTCTCACAAATATAACACGCGAATATCCACGGCAAGGTACTCAACCACCTCTCGTAGTGTTCAAGCCGAAGTCCTATCACATACGCGGACCTCCGTGAATTCCCGCGGCTCGGGACACGACCATCTCTTGTGGTGTCCGGATTGCGAGTCCTCTAAACAAATACGCGGACCCCCGCAAATTCCCGCGGCTCCGGTCACAACCACCTCTCGTGGTGTCCGCGGCACGAGTCTCACAAATATAACACGCGAATATCCGCTACAAGGTACACAACCACCTCTCATGGTGTCCGGATTGCGAGTCTCTGAACTAATACGCGGACCCCCGCGAATTCCCGCGGCTCGGGACACAACCACCTATCGTGGTGTCCGCGGCACGAGTCCCCTAAACAAACCTAACACACGCGTTCACGGCACTTTCACTAAAAACTCCCCCCTTTTACTCCCAGCCAATCACAGGCTCTGTGGACAACTGACATAACTAAACATGGTCTTTCCTCCTATCTTTTCAAAATTCTTACAGCTTGACATTAACATACACACCAACTTATATACAAAATTTGGACTCTCTATGCTAGCTAATAATGAAGTTAATATTAAATTTTACTGCAGGGGGTAAGTGAAGCCATGCCCTCTGAGCTGACCTACTTCTCGCCCCTTGAACCTTGCTTCCCACACAAATTCAAGGCTGTGTGCTAGCTTTCGTCCTTCATTCCCAGCTTTCTCTTTCCTTTGGCGTGAAGGGTTAAATAGCCGTGAGTGACACAATTCAAAATACTCCACTCCAACTCTTCGCCTCTGGCCAATATACAAAACTAAATTAAAAATAAATGAAATTAGACAAATTATTATGACTGAGCAAGATTAAACACATAATTCTGATTAGAATAAAATGTTAACTGACTCTGTACGACAATTCTATCACATTTTGCATTATTTACAATGAACATTACATTTAATAGATATGAATGGCAAGGAGGCCTGTTACAAACTGATAATATTGCGTGAAGACAATACAAGGAAATCAACATTTAACATTATGATAGAACAGCTGCATTTCTAGACAAAAAGGAAAACAGGCAATCATTTACGTACTTTAGTCATAGTAAAACAAAATTTACAATACTGTACTGTAGGCATGGTGGAGGTTTCTAGATGGCGCAAGAAAATAAGATACTGTAAGCACTAAATTTCTCTACTCCTACATCCTACCTTACAATACTTTCTTACAGGGAAAGGGAAACTAAAACATTTTGAGCAGTCTTTAACTTAGAAGCATTTTTTTTTATAACTTACGCCAAAAGATTCTATAGGCAGCATTTGTCGGTAGTATGAGACTCTTGGGCTTCTAGAAGAATTAAAAAAACCAAACACCAAACTGAAAACAAATTTTAAAAGCTCGCCAAAATACCTATGAAGCAAGGAAAAGTTCATCTTACTTTGCATTTTTGGTTGTAGATACCATTTCCAACTTAGAAAGTAATAAAAGGTTAAAAAAAAAAATAACATATTCCGTGGTTCCAGCTTTCTAAAATGGTAACTTATCTCCTGTTGCATATAATTATGAGTTCAACAACCATTTTAACAGAACTCAAAGCTTCAGAGTAACTTGCATTTTTGAATTTCAGACCAAGAAATATTTCTACAAAGTTTTACTGATTCCAAACTTTCTTTGCAATACTAGCCATTTTTCCTTGACAACCAAATAACAAACTTCAAAACCAAAGAGAAATGTTTTACCAAGACTATAAATGGAAGGATGACCTAACATTATTATTACAAATAGAAAATAAAAGTGCATTTTACTAAATTTTTAATCATTAATATATATATACACACACACACATACAGACACACAGACACAGACACCCCCCCCCCCCTCACGGCCGTAGAAGAACAGGTGTGGACACTCGCCTGGATATTTGACCCCCTTGTTGTTTGGCTGTAGTTCACCAAGTTACCGAGAATATTGTGTTTTATTGGCACTGATGTTACGGCGGTCGGACTTAACTCCGCCCACTTCCTTTCCGCTTAGATAAACAATTTATCAAAACTTATTTTTTATCAATTTATGAAATACTTTCTTCGCTCACCAATTTAAGAAAAGGCTCCAGCAATCTTCATTTACTTTATAAATTTAACAATGGAAAAAATTGGTCAGAGTTTGTGTCCGACCGCCCGGAAAACAGCGCCAAAAAGTACAACATTCTCGGTAACTTGACAAACTACAGCCAAACAACAAGGGGGTCAAGCACAATACATTCTTAGATAGGCGAGTGTCCAGACCTGTTCTTCTACGACCGTGATATAGCACACACATGCACACATAATTCTTTAAATAATTTTAAATTATCTAAAATTGAATAAAAATATACATTTCTTTAAAATTTATGGATGTATTCATTACCAAAAATTAATTAAATGATAACCTGTAATATCTTTACATTACAGATTGCCCCACCAGAGAGTGATTAGTTAACTATAAAGTGAATTAAGAGTGAGCATTGACACAATGAAATTAAAATATTTACCTTTGCACAAGTAACAATTGAATGACCAATAATAAATACAACATGATACAACAAACTTACAGTTTGATCAGCATAACAACTCTTTCCAACACAAGTTCATTCTGAAAAGAAACATTTACCCTCACATAAACAATATTCACTTCACAAAAAAAAAATTACATTCATTTTAAAAATTCTAAGTTTGCTGAAAAAAAAATGTATATAGTCTGTGAATTCTTGACTGACAAGTTTACAGCATCGATAACATTGGTCACAAAACTGTCAGAAACATCTAGCAGGTAGAAGGTGATGATTGAAGTTGGTAGCATCATCCGTTGAGTTGCACTGCTGTTTAATTCAAATTAAAGTATCTCACATGTGTAATAAGCTGTTCTGCTTCTAATAATTCATTTTAGTTACTTTTTGTAATAACACACATGACACTTAAGTATTTAGTACACAAACACAGTTTATATGTTTATTTAGAAGTTTGTGTGTTTTTGTGTTGATTTTAAAATTAAATTTTAGGTATTATGTTAACTGTCGTAACTTCTCCATACATTACTGTTTATGTACACTAATTTCATTGAAAATATTTCAAGGGTTCTGTTCATACTCAACACATGACATTGAGTTTTTTTATTTACGTGCTTATTTTAAGTTTTTGTCAACACAGTGTTTGCCAATAAAGTTTTTGAGATGGCAATAATACTGTCGACCTAAAAAATCTACAATTATTTTTATGGTGATAGGGAAAAATGGAAGGATTGTAGGACACTAAATAATGTTTATGAGTAGTGTTCTTATACCTAATTCCTTTTTTTTTTTTTTTTTTTCCAATTATAATCTAAATATTTAACTTTGATGGTGGACTGTGGACAACCTATACCACAACATTAATTGAGTAAGAGAGAGCACTTGGGTGGCTCTCAATTTCCTACATCACTTAGAATCAATAAAAAACAACACTAATGCAAATTGTATGTTTTAACCAAGACATGAAACATGTAATAAAAAACAAGAACAATAGTAACAACACAAATGTAACACTGCATAACACAATGAACAACATAACAATTCAAATATTCAATAACACTTAAATCAAATGCTGAAAAACAAACAAGCAGATGAAGATTCCTCAAGAAGAAAAGAGGAAATTTGTATTTTGCTTGCCAATATCATTTCAGCTAAGAGTAAGTCAGTCAGAAACTGTAAAAAAAATTAAGTGCACCATATTTTCTGTACTTTACGTTGCAGACTTAGAATCACCTTCAGATTACTGTAAGTAAGCGCAGAACAAAGCTAGTTTGGCAGGTATTACAACAATCACTAAGCTAGCATATCTAGCTTAGAAGACTTAGTTTACCCTTTCTTGTATACAAACACAATTAAGATGCAGCACAAAGCCATCCTCTTCAGCAAGTGCAATATATAATTACAACATAAATTTCAGTAGTCTCATTAGTGGTATTTGCGGTACTCAATAACACAGTTGAGTGAAATGCTAACCCAAGATGCAGACAAACAGAAGTGTCAGATTCCTACAGAGTGGATGTTAGTCACTAAACAATACACAAGAACACTAGAACAATAAACAAACAAAAAACATAAAACATAATAACCCTTTAAGATTCAAAGACATAACATGTTACCCTTGAGTAACGATCCACAGTAGTTTCTTTTGTAGCATCAACAGACAAATAGGTGGCTAACAGAAAACTGTAATTCAGCTCATATCTGTCTTTCCTCACAATTTCTCACCAGAGATAGCTTGACATTCACTTGCTTGTTTTCATGGACAGGCTTCATCTTGCTTAACACAGGGTATTTTGTAAGTTCGGAGTTGAGTGATGTTGTATGCTCCAACTTCTTTTCCATCCATTGTCTCTAACACATAACAGTTTTTGTTAACAGCTGCCTGAACTCAGAATGGACCACGTAAAGCCTTATCAATTTCTTAGTTATATGTTCCCGTAAGGAACTGGCGGGATTGGTTCGGCGTTGTACCAAATCTCCTATTTCTAACTTATTCACCTTGGATTCCTTTTGATACTTCTTCCAGGTTTCTGCTGGTGAAGTTAATCTTGATTTTACTAAATGAATCAATTCTTCTTGTAATACAGTACTTTCTTCTGCTTTTCCTTCATGTTCAGATCTTCCATTTTCGGTAGATGTCTGAGGTTAACTGACCCCGAGCGCTGGTTTGTTAGGATTTCATATGGTGTAAATCCTGTAGACATATGCACTGTATGGTTTAGTACTTGTTCAACTAATGGAATTTTGTCCTGCCAACTCTGTTGATTTTCGTGACAATAAACTCTGAGAATATTGCCAATGGTACGCATGCACCTTTCCACTGGATTACTTTGAGGGTGCCTAATGGAAGTCATAGTAGGTATAATGTCAGTGCATCTACTTTGTCTGACATACGATTCAACTGAAATAAACCAAAATCTTTTTTCAAGAGGCCAACAAAATTATCTGTGATTTGCCAAGCGTCAGATACAGCTGGTGCAAGTGAACTATTGTTGCTGTAATCAGCCAACCTCCAAAATTCAATACAATTTTGAATTGGGTCATAAAATGTGCACCTAGTATAAGGAGTTTTGCTAGACCCTTTGCTATTAGAACAGCCATAACCTTGTTTACTCCTAAACCTTCAATTTCAATAATAGTTTGACGATTTACAATGGGGCTTGATCTAGAAGTTATGCCTAGTATTTTCAGTCTTGGAACCGGTAAATATGGTAACTTATGCCCACTGTTCTCAATCTCTCGTACAAGTATTTCACTAATACAGCTGACTTCAGCTCCACTGTCAAGCAATACATGAGCAAATATTCCACAAATTTTTAAATTAATTTCTGGACAAAGTGAAGCCTTAGATTTGGGTATAACTTCATCAAATTCTTTTAACAAAAACTCTTGTTCTGAGTCACTCAAAATAACAGTATTTACATTTAAAGATGCTTCAGAAATTTTTGGAAACATTGTTTCAGAAATGTCAGTGCACATGTTAAGACTCATATGTCTCCTTCAAACGTTGAATGGGGTCCAGTGCTCGGAGGCAGATACCGCTGTCCCTTTCTAGCTTAATCTTTCATGGACAGATACACCTTCTCCTGTAGTTTTCTGTAAATTTTGTTTGTTTGGTGGTGGTTGTGAAAATGTGGGTGCCATAGGATTCAGAGGGGCATTTCTCTGAAAATATCCTTGTATTGGTGACATTGTGTAATGATTCTCAGGCTGTGAATTCAGTGTTTGTGGCACAAATGGTGGAGGCACATTAGGTATGAACATAGGAGGTGGCTGAGATGTAGGTATAAAATTTCATGGTGTGTAGGACTGGGTCTTCGTGAACCTAAATTATTATCCTTGGAATCCGCACCTTTATTATTATCCATCCGTTTCCTACCTTTCTGTTTGTACCAAGGATTGTATTTTGTCCTTCTCTTTCTACTAGTGTCATCACAATTCCTGCTATCTTGATTTTGGTTAATATGCTCATCATATGTGACATCTAATGTATGAACATGAGTTTGAAAGTCTCTATTCTGATGTGTACATTTATTTTGTACACCTGTGTAGAGAGGTGTACTTCTGACATTTTGTGATCTCTCTATGTCTCTAGCTTGACTGAGCCTGGACAACCTATCTAACTGATCCAGACGTAATAACTGGAATCGAAAATCCACTACTATTATCAATTTAATGCTCCACACATTTTTAGTATTAAGTCTTACAAGTATTTTCATAGTTAAAAGAAATTATTTTACACAGTTTGTATACTTTAAAGTAATGTGGTATATTAAAATCATTTATATTTTAAATATTTTATAGGACATCAGTGGTGAAAAGTGTACAAATTGCTAAAACATTAATACTCTTGTACAATATGCACGAGTGATTTAAAAACAAGAAGATATGGTTACATTACATAACCCAGCAAAGAATAGCGCAGCCGCCCGGTGCTCAGCCCTTTCTTCCGATTATATCCAAATGCCTTGTCTTTTTGTATTTCTTTGTTTTGAAGCAATTAATATGTTTTGGCTTGGGTATTTCATCTATACGCACAGCAGTTAAGTATTAATACTTATTTTTCAAAGGGCAAGGTGTGATTCTACGCTATGAATGCATTATACTGCATGGCCGAGTAGAGTACCAGATGGCGTAGCGCCGTCGCTCAGCCAATCAGCGCGCGCCATTGGCGGCATCTGCCCAGACAATCAATGGCCATACTCTCCAAATACAGAGCTCTACAACCACCACCCTGCCACTCTGCCTTACATTCTCTCTCCCGTGGGAAGAAGGGGGAGAGAGAACAGTGTCACCTTTTTTTCTTCCTTTCTTTCTCCACGGAAAGATAGCTGATCGCCACAAGACGTCAAAATTAACTTCTCATATTGCTTCCGCCCGCCACCTACTAACTTTTGTTTCTACCACGTCAAATTGCCGAGCAGCATACTTCATAACCGACAGTTTAAATCTAGTAAACTTCTGGCAATCATCAGACAAGTTTTTAACCCATATATTGTGTAAGCACTAAGCAACACTTTGAACAGAAATGTGGGTAAGGACAAACAAAAAAGTTATGCTTCTAACAGCATTAGTTACAGCAGGGGGGATGGTTGAGATACAGAAAAGGAAGATGAGTAATGATGATGGAACTGGAGGAGGGGCAGTGAGAACATTCTTTCTCTCTGCCTTCCACTCTTGACACCCCTCAGTTTACAACTACAACTCAGCTTCACTTCTTCCCCCGCCCCCCCTCCCAGGTCATCCCCACTGGCATTTTTTTCATGTAGTTTTTTTTTTATTTTCCATGTATAGGATGCACCCCTGAATTTTTACCAGTTGTTTTGGAATAAAAGTGCACACTATACACGAGTAAGTGTACTATACACGTTTTTGGTTCCCTGCAGTGGAGAAATATGTTGTTTCTGACTAGGTTAGCGTAAGACAGGATGCCCTGGAAGTGTGTGACTATCGTGTGCCTGGGAAACTAGTTTCCGGGATGGCTTACATACTGGAAATCCTTAACACTAAAGAGTCAAGTGGATAGTTTTCTTACTTTATTGAGGTCGGTTGGTTATCCACTCACGTAGAATAGCTGCTTCAATAGGCAGTGTTTCCATTTAGACGGGCACTTAGGTTTCTTGCTTGTCCTCCTGGATGAGTTGCTGAATTCGGTGATGCTGGACCGATTCATGCCTGGGTGGAGTTTTGATAGGAATGGTAAGTAGTTGTGATAGTCTCTGGATGCTGTGGAGTATCTGGCTAAAATTATCTCAGCCATAATGGGCTGGCCGATTCTGGCTGTCTTGGGCTTTGTATTTGCTGCACAACTCAGGCAAAGATGGCTCACATCCAAATACTTTCTGAGAAGCAGGTATTATGCCTATGGACATTGGTTTAGAATGTGAACACAATTTAGGTTCAGAATGTGAACACAATTTACTATGCTTCCCTATTGGTGAGTTATATATTTTCTCAGTGAAAATGGTAACGAGGACATGATTTTCAGACATTTTGTGCCCCTTGATAGCCAGTTCTTGGGTTCTCTGGTGCCCTAGTGTATTTTCTGTCCCTTTTGATTGTGTGGTCTCAGATCCCCTCCCCCTCTACTTAACTTCGAACTGGTGTCCATCTGGGAAGAGGGGAGGTAGGGGAAATGCGAGTTGGATGGTGAGGAGAGGGACCGTCGGGGTGGGGGCGACGGAGTGTGGGGCGACGGGACTGGACGGAGAGACAGATGTGGTTCAACGTGCGGCCGAGGCAGAAAGTCTAGGCGTTGGTATGGCCTAAGTATTCGGTGCAAAGACCGTCGGTATTACTGAAGAAGACGTTTTTCTATCGGGGATTGTCCCGTTTCCTGGCTGATAGAAGACTTCGCCGTCTTGGGAGAGGCGTGTCTGTTTGGATTGCAGTGACACATAAGGCTGGTTCACCTCAGAAACAAAAGGTGGTTGGTATCCTTCCTGAGCGACGAGCAAGGTAAGAAGAATAGATATATTTGCAGTGCTGCGGAGTAAGAAACTTTACGGCGATAGATATCCTTCACGGAAGTACATCGGACACATACGTTTTTCTCTGAGCATTTAACCTTCGTCGTTTTCTTTCGGAGGCCTCCTACGCATTTAGTTTTTGAACTTTATTGAACTGTGAACTTTTCCATTTTCCTTTGGGCGTTCGGGGTAGTCCTGCTCTCTTCATTATACTATAATATGTATGTAAGGTTTAGGTGATCGAACACTTGTATCGGTACGCTGTTGGTACCGTTATTTTGGACATTGGTCATTTAGTTGGTATTTGGACAATTGTATGGTCTCCTTAATGAGACGTAAAGAGTTTATTTTGTTTAATAGAAGGGGACATTAAGTGTAACTTCGTGTTTGTATGATCCTATGTATTTTCTTCACTAGAAGGGGACATTAAGTGTAACTTCGTGTTTGTACGATCCTATGTATTTGGTTATTTGGTATTAAATCTTTGAGCAGGTGAAGTTGACTTAGTGGTTATTTGTTTGTACACTATTTCAATTTACACTAGAAAATGAAGATATGAGAATTATTGTATTTTAACATTGTATTCACGGTAATTCTGTTTAAGGTAACAGCCACAGATTTTACATGTCAATGAAAATCAAAATAGTGTTTATACAAGTCACTGATAATGTAGAAGGTTCTGATTAGATTGACAATAGTCTCACTATATTGACCGCGTGGTCATATACATGTAGCTTTGCACACTATGAGTCTCACTGAGTTGAACTTCTGGTGTTTGTTTCTGGCTGACTGAGGGTGCATCGTGCAGCAGCCAATATAAGATCGGAAGGTGCGTTCCTTGTAAGCTGGTGGTAGTAGATAATAGAAGTGAAAAAATTAATGAATTAATTTATTTATTTATTTATATATGTGTGGGTGTGTGCAGGCGTGTGTGTGCATCTACATGTATGCATGAGAGAGAGATCGATAAACTCCTACACAGTTTGATTGATGACCCTGGAACTTGGCACCTATATGTATTTTTTCCATGGAGAATGTTTTTGTGCTATCCATTAACTCGCCAGCTCGCCACTAGATGGTGATCCAACACATCAACTTCTATGCTGTTCAATGGATTGCCATGAATTTTATATCCATAGATGTTTGAAAGAATTTCCACTATTGTGTTAGAAACTAGTATAATATTATTGTTTGTTCGTTCATCTTCTCTGCTTTCCTATGCTATTTATGCAGTTGATAGTAACTTTGCACCATGAAAGGTTTCTGTCAAAAAAATGTAGGGGGTGCAGAAACTGTGTAGAGGGGCAAAACAGAATACCAAAAAAAATCTACTGGGTTTTGCAACCCATGTCAGGACAGCTAGTGTTGGTTATTTTTAATATGGTGGACTAGTAAGGTTCTAGATCTTAAGAAATACATTTTTTTCTAAACTTGTAGTAGATACAAATTGGTTTTATTTCTGCAGTTTTACTTAATGCTCTACTGAGTATTTTTACTAACATTGTTAATAATATATTGAAAAAATGTATAAAAATTCGTACCTGTTAATTCCTCCTCCTTAAAACCCTGAATTAATTTTTGTAACAACATGCTAGCCCCTAGTGATCCAGTCATGTGATCAAGCAAACCTAGTTAACCGTAATAGGTTTGCTTTGTTAGTGGATTGTAGATGAATTGTACTGGTATTTTGTCTCTGCATCATTGAATTGTCTAGTCTTGTGTCTGTGATGTTGCTGTTGGGTCATCATGTTTTGTGTGTAACTTTGTCCTAATCTCAGTTATTGCCTGAGCTGTCTCAATTGTGATGTCCTGAGTTTTCTCAATATTTTTTGGTTGTTTTATGCTGGACTATTTGTTTTGATTTTTTTTTTAATTTGGTACATTTCCTTGTGTGATTTTTTTTTTACTTTGTGTGTGGGTTGACTATATGTGTGTTTTTTTTTCCTTTATTGTTTTTCTTGATTGGTTCTCGGTTTTGTGGAGCAGTATAGCACTGCAATGACCTGTGTAATATTTTCTACAAAATTATTTATTTGAATGGTTTTACTGTGCAGTTGTATAATACTAAATTCATGAGTGTAGTAATTCAATTTTTCTGGCATTTTTATGTAAATTGTGGTAATTGCAAGGCAGTGTATATAGTGTGTTGTGTTTGTGCAGAACCTCGTCTGTGTTTAATGTCTTCATTGCCAACCTGCCACAGCTGCTGGACCAGAACCACCTAATGGGAAAGATGATTCTACCTACGTGCCTGATTCTATTGCAGTACTGCCCTTGCCCTCACCAAGGCTTTTCTCCGGACCAGCAGGCACCTGTGTACAGCCTTTGGTATCTGGAGCCCCACACCCGTCGCTGTTGGCTCATGGCTGTGCTTGTTCTGTTGTACAAGGTAAAGAATCTTGTATATTCTACTGGTCCTCCCTGCACACTTTCATCTCAACACTCTTCTTTCAGCAGCTACGTAGATTTTTATATTTACAAGTTTATGTTGTCCTGTCTTGGACTGAAACAGTGACTTTTGAAGTCTAGTGCACACTCTTTTCAACTATGTGGTACAGCTCTTGAAAACACTTCCTGTGTGTGCTCTTCATGAAATCTTAGTCGGATCCTAGTCACTGTGTGACCAGCTGAGATGATTATTCAGGGTATCCTTAAACATTTAATTGCTTAATGAAATAAAGTAAAACCCTCTTAAGAAGTTTCCTGTTTAATAAGACAAGTATTTTTGCACCTTGTCTATGCAAACATGTATAATTTAACTCTTTTAAGAAGTTTTCCTTCTTAATAAGTACTATTTCTTCCTGTCCCAACACAAACGACTTAACAGGGTTTTACTGTATACACTTTACCATTTTGTGTTCATTTTTTGTTCCACATGTTCCATATGTGCATTTATTTGGCCATACTCTTGACGAAAAACACATCCAATCCTTGAGTTTGTATGTTAAATTGGTCTCACAGAATTGTTCTTGCTGCTAGATAAATGTGTTAAAATTAATTTGGTGGTTGCTGACTATACCAAATATAAACATCTTATCATCTCACAGTGATTACATTTCTCTACCTCTATTTGAAACCTTCTTTGATTCTACGTAAATTAGGATAGCTTATGTTTTTACGTATGGAGACGAGGAGAAGGTGATGCAGTATCTTTTAAAGGGTAGAGTTGCATTCTACTACAGTACAAAATAAAGAAAAAAGCAAAATAAGGAATCATCAGGACTACATACTCCATTAAAGAGGAAAAATCGAAAACTTGGCTAGCAAACAGTTGATTTTTTTAAATGGCAATGTGATTCAAACAAACATGCTCCCTCACTAATCTAGTCTGCCTCACTAATCCTGCAGATCATTCTTTTCCTCCCCATTAAATGTGTGATAAGACTTGACTGCCACACACAGCATGTTTTCTTGAGATGATTTGTGGTAAATGGTTTAGTCTGGTGCTCAATAAATTTAAATTAACATCTTTACCGTTTCCAGTTAGTAAACATGCACATTACTAGTACAAGTACTTTATTGCTCAACAGATTGACTCAAAATTCTTACCAACACTATCAATACCAATAAATAGCTCACAGTTAAGATATTAGAGTTAACATTTGCATGTAAAATTTAATAATTTTTTTTACAGTATAGTACTACTAACAACACATTTAGTTAATGAACAAACTATGCAGTAGAGCCCAGTTATAATGAGATATTACAGTTCTGGTTTCAGCCCTCACTACAGCTGTATTCTCGCTATGACCAAATTTGACTGATTTAACCCCCAAAACTCAAAAAATTTCTAAAAAAAAAAAAACTGCATTAAATTTGTGTTGAAACCTATATGACAAGAAGTAACGTGTTATATTAATTAAATTACAGTTTACTTAAGCGTGTTGGCATTTGCTACGACGATATAAAAAAAGTATGTTGATCATGTCAAAATGAACTGAAACTTGGCATCCACAGCGTTGTCTCATGATCAACACTTGCCTGCTGCATCTTCTTGCAGCGAGGTGGGTTGGCTGCTGCTGCATCATGCAATCACCTCAAACCAAAAAAACATGGTTAGTCATTTAACAGTTATTACCAAATGTGACTTGCATGTAGCCCACAACAAATAAGTTGTAGCCTGCACGCGTACAAGCAAGCCAAATTTACAGCAAACGCAGCAGGCAGGCAGCATCTCATGCATGATGTAATCTAGTCGTCATTTCGACTACCCTTCCACCCCCTTCCTGTGCGTATGGCAGTGACTTCATACCTACCTCTGCAATGTCCATAGCTGGAACACCATGCCTGGAACTCAAATTTGCATACCAAACAAGGTGGCACAACTGTGAACACATTGGATGCACCATGAAAATGCTTTAAGAAATTACATTAACACTCTCCCCTGATTTTAACACTTTGTCATTATGCGTAAAGGCACTAGCAATCACCCGCACCTTTGCAGATTGGTGTTGCTTCTTATTTTTATGTCGGGGTAGTATGTTAGTATGTAAGATTATGAAGCCAAAGCTTTTATTTATGAAACAGCATTTACTTACGTCTAAGTGTTTATCCAATGTCTATTTTCCTTTGTAACGTATGTTAACCTTTCAGCAGTGTTTATTTACAATCATGGCTGAGTGCCTGACCAGTAGTGCCAATCCCGTGCGCGAGCTCTGTAAAGTGCAGTAAACAGTGTTCACTGGAAACATTCCCATTATAAAAATTGTATTTGTTGATGTTGCTTAAAAATGTGTTTTACGATAGTATAAATGTGTAGTTTAAAATGGCAACACCAGTGTGATAATGTTAGTTGGGAAGTTCACTTGTATAACAGTTATGCCACGAGAGAGTAATTTCTTTGTGCAAGTGTGGCACGCCTGTAGATTCAGACCGCCTCGAGTAGCCCAGTGACCATCTTGCTAATGGTACTTTTCAGCCCCCCTCAGGGGTATATGAGGTGGGTGCTATGCCCAGCTAATCAGTCGTCAGGGGCTCGGCCTTCAGACCGGTTCAGTCTGGCACCATCCCCCTCCTTGAAAGGATTGTTTCCTGAAAAGGTAACTAAAACCAGATGTCCTCTTCACCCTAGAGTTTTTTTTTCCTGAAAAGGGAACCTAAGCCTGCCCTCTGCCTCTACCTTCGGATTGTTTTCTGAAAAGAGAATTTAGACCCGCACCACCTCAATCTTAGTGTTGTTTCCTGAAAAGGGATTCTAAACTCGCCTACCTACAAACCATTTGGGTTGTTACCTGGAAAGGGAACCTAAGCCAACCCTCCTTCTCTACCTTGGATAGCTCTATTACAAACTACTGTAGAAGGACCACACTAATTTCTCATGCCCTAAAGAACTTCTAGAGACATGCATTGCTCACACTCAGCAATCTACTTGCAACTGTGAACACCTATCGCGGCAGTAAGCGTCGACATGTTGGGACTCACATACAGGAGAATCCGGGTTTGATCCCTGGCTCCGGCCTTCCTGGTTTCGGTTTTTCATGGTTTCCAAAAATCACTCATGCAAATGCTGGAATGGTTCCTTAACTTAACTTAACTTATGGTATCGATCAGCTGAGTCTAGTAAGGAAACACTGAAATGGAAGATACATTAATGAGTTTAGTCAACCTAATGCTCATCGCATCAGACATTAATTACTAGTTGACATTCCCCAAACATAAAGTTTTTGTAAATTATCTCCTCCCGAAATAAAATTCTATTACTTTTTTTTATTCTATTTCCATACGTCTGAAAATTTTTAATTACAACGAAAAGTTGCAGGCTACTAAGTCATGTCGCTAATGTGAAACACAGATTGGAAAATGAGTTGGGACGGTCTGAGAATAGAAAAACTTAGGGTCAGTTGTATCAACTTTCAAATAACAGGCTGTTAGTTAACAACGTGTTAGCATATTCTCTTGTCAAGTGCCCAGTTGTGTTAAATCATCCGTTTTTATTCCCTTGTTAGCTACTAAGTTGTTAAGAGTTTTAGTGGTGCTTTTATGTGTATGTTGGCAAATGTGCTACGTTTATATTTTTTCTGCATTATTTACAGAATACGTATGAAAAATTAAAATTTTTACTAGTGAGAAGTGAAATAAGAATGATATTTTATAACATGTTTTGTCTGTATTAGGCTATACTGGGCATTTCACTTAAGTTACAAGACAAGTACCATGTACACTAAACTTAAATTAATATTACTATCAGAATATGAGACGAAATTATAAAAATTAAGAGTTTGAGTTCATTGTGTGATTATTTAAGAGAATTATATTCTTTGGGGATTCTCTCTATTTCAGAAGATTCGAGGGCTTAGGCTTAACATTTAGTTTAAGTTTTAGTTGTGAGACTGTTTCAAAACTCTTGACATGTTTGATATCTACACAAATTAAACCTACCTCATTGAATACTTGCAAAGCCAGGGAAATTTATTGCAGAATCCTTGTACGAATGACATGAAACATGTTAGCACTGAATTGCTTACAAATGATCTAGGTATCACGATCGTGACGAAAGCCTTTGTAGGCCTATTTCAGGAAAGACACTCATAAATACCAAGTGAAACGAGTTACGAAACTTGCGTGGAATTAAAAGTCAACTAAGTTACTCAAGTTGAAACCAGTACAAATATAAAACTTTAGGCCGTATGTTTTCAGTTTGAAGCATTACTGTGTAGAAACAGAACAGTGAAAGAAAGCTATTTCGCTTGCATTAAAACATACTGCTTCCAGTGAACAAAGCACACAATTATTCACGAACATCGCCAATCAAATAAAATTAACAAAGTGTCCACGACACTGAATTATAAAGTCCCGAATTAATTAACTTTTTTTCCTCGCACTTCAGAACACAAACCAAAACATTTTTGTGACAATTTTCCTCTGTAGCTTATAAAAATCAAACTTTACACTTCCTACATTCTTGTACATGCTCGAGAAGGCTACAAAATTTGAAAGTTACGAAAACGTATTGAAACATACTTACTGCGCGAGAAATATACATTGCTTAAGTCAAAAGTGGTTACAGTCACTATAGCAATCAATACAATTTTAATTTTAGATGATGCCAAACAAATTTGGAAGAAACAGTGGATATACAATGCACACAGTTATAATAATCAGCTTTGATCATGAATTTGCTTGGTTGGACACACGTTTTTTCGAAGAACAGAATTGCCTAACAGTTTGTTTACTTTCACTTCAACCAAATCCATGCATTCACATATTTTCATGCCATAATACCTCACATTAATATGGTTTTGCACAAAGTATAAAATTTGTGTTAGCTTAAACGAGTCACAGAATTTTCGCAACTACCATAGTATTTGTGGCTACAGTGTATCTGTTGGGATGATTCATCATCTGGCATCTTGACTAACCTGACATTGTTTCAAGCAGGAACTTCCTGTTATTGCTATTCCCCTGGGGTGGGCTGGCTCATCATGGTTGTATGAGTCACAGTGACAAATGATCCTGTGAATAGTGTTGTGGCTAAGCAGCATAATTTCAGTCTGGCTACAGTGTGTATTCTGCGGACCTTAACACTGCTGCACAGTTTTTCCTAGATCATGACGATCCAGGTCATTACTGCCTACTGTATGAGGTTCATGCAGCAGCTATGCAAGATGCCTGTCTCTAGCTGTCCCCGAATAGTAAGTCATCAAGTGTTCCCTGAACTAGGCAATAATGGTACATGGTGCCTAATTGAAAACCCAGTCAGATATCTTCCTACAGCCTATGGTCAAATTGTCTTCTTTGCATATCTGAGAACACTGTTGAAATGTGCATTTTAGCTGAACAAGGATGTTTCAACTGTATATATTTACAGTTCTTTGTGTGCATACTGTATTTGCCGGCATATAGACAACAATTTTTTCATATTTTTGGCCTTCAAAAATTGCTACTTTTTTATATGAAAGTGTGAACATTTTTGGTAACCTAAAAATTGTTTGAAAGTTAAGCTGTAAACTATGGAGTTGTATGATGTTACAAGGATTGTGTTTCGCATCACAAATGAAAACAACTGCCCCATTTTTTAAAATTAAATTTACGGTACAAAATTTTCCTGAACATTATACTTTTGCCTCACAGTGAAGTGTGCGTCGTTTGCCAATCAATACAACTGGAGCGCGTGACTGGATCCTTTTTCTTGCCAGCACCCAACTCTCGGACGAAGAAAATCTAGGTAACGTACCACATTTTCATGTGTCTAGCTTGGTTAGTAGGCGACAACAGCGCACAGGAATGCGATTACCTTGCAAGCAGTTGCTGCAGCTCGGCGTTGCCATGTAGTGCGCATCGAACCTCAGTCCGGCTATGCCAAGTAGCGCTGTTCCATGAAGTAAGCTGTTGGAATTCAGAATTACACACATTTAATATTTGCTTCAATGCACCAAATACATTTGCTACTGTTCCTCCATGACAAAGAAAACATAAAACAAAACACTGCCCACAGATAAAAAAAACAATGCATGTAAAAATAAAACAAGTGAATGACATAATACGACTCAACAAGCGCACAGCTGCCGGCAACTGATAATGTCGCCAACCACGTGTTACAGCTGCAGTGCATTTCCTTGAATCTCTGGCACTCTGAGGGCGGTAGTAGGCAATTTTATTCGTTTATTTGTCCCCTATGATGTTTATATACCCGTAATAAATGCATTAAATCTATTTCAACTAAATATTTAGGTTTCTGGTGAAGGAAAAACAATTTTTGGCCGGGAATTTCAAAAGTTATAATTTACTTTTTTTCAAGATTTTGAACCTTAAATACCATGACTCGCCTTATGTGAAGGGTTGTCCTTTATGCCGGCAAATACGGTTAATATTGTATGAAATAATACTGTTGGGACACCGCCACTTTGAACTTGGCGCCTACTGTCAGCGCTCTTAGTGGACCCTGCAAGATTAGCTATTGGAACAGTGGCCACAATGCAGTTGGAAGTGTTTTTCGTTGTACAAGTGGGTAATGATTTTATCAACAAAGATTATCTGGATTGCAACAAAACATTACTGTATTACGCTACTTAAATGTGTAACTTGCACTGTTTTGGCAGGCTTTGTTGCTATTTGTTTTGTACTGTTGTTGACATAAGAGAGAATGATAACTAAACTACGTGAAGAATGAGTATGTGAACCTCACACAGGTACTGAGCAGCATGCATGTTTGAAACCATTACTGCTATATATTTTTTAAGAGATTGTCACATTCCTTACATTTACTCCCCTTCCCTACTTTGCCACCTTCTCTCATATTGAGACATGCCAGTTAATAGTAGTGACATAACTAGTACTGTACATGTATAGGTTCTGTGTGGAAAGACAATTTGTTTTCAATTTATTTTTGTCTTACAATAAAGCTTTTTTTATATAAAAACCAGCAATTTAATTTTTGTTTTCGTAGAATAGTACAGTTGTAATTAATAAACATATGAAGAGTCCACTGCAAAAATGATGGATGTAACTAGGAATGAATTTTTCAGGAGAGCAACTAGAAAGTTCGAAAACGCTATACTGAAACAGTGTACGTTGAAAGAAAACTGCTGTTACTCATTGACAGTTAGCGTTTATGCTATGAAATTCTGGTGGTAGATTCTACACCCATAGTGCTTTGTATTTCTATTTATAACTAATTTTGGGTGAAAGAATGACATCCATCATTTTTGCAGTGGACTCTTCATATGTGTAAACTCACAGTGAGATGTAAGAATGCAAACATTGTAGTGCAGGAAACGGGGCATGTTTATTGATTATAGTACCAGTACAGCCAGCAGACGTACAGCAACCAGGTGCAGTCGCTTGTGAAGATTGTCCTAAACACGCTGGATGCCCAGCATCACCAGTGCAAACACATTCCAGCAACCATGCTTATGGGCGGCCCACATGCTAGATCCAGAGGTGAGGTATTTGCAACTGTTGAATGCCTTTTGAGGGTTGAAAGGAGTTACCGGAAGCTTCATTATTTATAAACTAAAAGGTTTTTTTTTAATACTAGTTTAGAAACAGAAGTTTTGTTAACTCTTGTACACCATGACCAGTGGTGCTTTTGGTGGTGGTGGTGTTGTAGAAGGGGAGGGGGTGTGGTGGTGGTGGTGGGGTTGTAGAACAGGGGAAGGGGGTGGTGTCGTCATAGTCGTCACATGATTTCATGTAAGCACATGGTAATCTTTGTGAAAATATACATTTGGAAAATTCTCTAGTCATCATCCTGCTGGTCATGTGTTATTAACCTGAATGAATGGTCTGAATTTTCTTCCTGCAGTAGTACTTCTCTTTCATTTTTTAAATGAGTTGATCAGACGTAGCTTTTGGTTGGTGTTAATGAATTTCGTACACATGGAAGTAGACAAGCATTTACAAAGCAACTACAATAAATAAAAAATTTTTCATTATTAGTTTAATGTACTTCCATATTTTTAGTAAAATACTTCAAATAATATGGCATATTTTAGTGTTTTGGAGTGACATCACAGTCTCCTCTTGGGCAAGTCCACTCTGCATTGGTCGGGAGGAATGTATTGCACACTAAAACGGGTCACATCTCGTTTGCCCACACATGCAAAAAGTTACCTTTGCTGAAGGTTCCATCGTCTCTGCAGCTTGTGCACCACTGTGTGTAAAATTGTAGCATATCTTTGGTCTGGGGAGTAAGGCATGCCAGAACATACTAGTTTGGATGGTTGGCATAACGTTTCAGAATTTTGTAAAGACGTTAGATTCCGTGAAGGGACTAAAAACTTAGGAATTAGTTTCTTTTGTTACATTAGTAGTGCAACCGGTAGAGCTCCGATTTTTCTGCAGTGTTATTATTCACTCTCAATGACAGGATTAAAGCATAGTAAGAGAAATAAGTACAGAAATAGGGGTTTGGGCTGTTGCAGATGTGAGCCAACCCTCTCTAGGTGGGGATGCAGAGCACAGTGCAGGTGTTGGTGGAGCAGAGAGGTTTGAGACTCCTCCTTTGTCACCGCTGTACTCGGGGGATGGTAGTGCCCACGTGTCTGTGAGCACCAAGGGTGGTAAGATGCAAGCCATGTTTCACCAGAAGTCGGCAGGCAGCATGGAGACGCACTGGGAAGAGGAGGTGCAATGTCCGCCCAGGACCAGCAGGCGTATGCCACAAGCCAGGTGACTGCTCCTGCTATTTCCTCCTAACTTAAGTCTTTTCTACTGTTTTTACTTGAGCTATGTTTGTCTAGCATTTTTAAATTTCTTGTGCAAGTGTTCACTTATAACCTAAGCAAAGGGTAGTGTATGCCTGTATGCTAACACAAGTGAGTGGTAACATATATTGGAAGAATATGTTTTTCTTTTATACAACCCCAGAAATACGACCCTCTCGAAGTAATGACCCTTTTTCCAGGAACCGTGGAAAATTCAAAAAATTCGTTAAGAAAATTTTTAATTACAATTAAAATAGCAGAAAAAGGTGTTGCATTTATTATGGTCGCAAATTGTTGCAGTTATTTCTCGAAAACCGTACTGCTGCTCACTGTGTTTGTGTTCTAAAATATATGTTGCTGCCCCTTCCTCCCACACGACGCGATGGCCAGACAGCCGGCCCGAACGCCCCTTCCCATCCTCCGGCCGCTCGGCGACCCAGCCACTTCTTTCCCTCCACCAGCCAACCACTCCAAAAAGGCCGTTCACTCACCTCTTTTTCATCATGTGCACGCCGTAACTTTTTTGGCCTCTTGATGTTTCATGCCCTTGGATACAGTAGTCTGTCTTTGTGCCTGTAATAATATGATTATAAGTCGTATTTATTTAAACTTTATTACGTGTTCTGAATCAACTTAATGGTATTAAATATAATTAACATCATGTCATTTAATGGTATATACACAGTAATGTTCATAAATCATTATTCTTTTAACAAGTGAAAGCATGACAGATCCTAATTGACACTACCAAACGTCGGGTGCAAGTCTCAGATATGCGTGGCATAGGGCAGTACGACACTTGACAACAACGCGTCTGGTGAGTCACTAGCCGCAACGTGCGCTCGCGCTTGCGCCCACACACACATGCACACACAATCAGCTCAGTAAATACCAGCTGTGGATACACTTGTAAACGTCGGGGAAAAGAAAAGTCAACCAGCTTTGTGCAGGTTTAAAGTTGTTCTGTGAATGCGTTATCCAAGTTTATTTACAATGATCAACATCTTGATGTTTGTAATTGTTTACTGTAGGTGAACAAATTGAAATTGAGTATCAAACCCCTCTCCATGCACATTGGTGAAGTGTGTAAATAACTTGTGCAGAGAGTAGAATTATTATACAAGCAGATTATTTTCACACGGCCGGCCGAGCTAGAGAAGTGAAAGAACTGCAAAACAAAGGGAGTAGTGTTATCACGTCCCATCTGCTGAGCGAGCGTTTGGAGCTGTGACTAGGTACCTTGTGGCAAAAGTGGCACAAGTGATGCAGCAGACACGTAGTGTATGTTGTTTTTGAGATAACCAGTTTCCAGATACTGTAGGTCCTTGTGCACACCAATTATCATACACGTGTGTGTGGTCGCTCGCTGCCAAGACAAGGTCTCAGGAGCAAACAGCTTTATCAAAACGTATGTTGTGCCGACTAGAATTACAGTTGCCGGCGAAGTTTGTGCCTGAAGTGTTGAAGAAAAGTCATAAATGTCAACCAATGTATGTGCCTATTGAAATAAAATTATTTCAATCAACAACATTGCGATAGTTTTGAAATGCCTACATTACTGGCACTTAATTTACGTTGCTGACAATATTCATGTTTCATTATCATGAATTCATGCTTGATGTTGAGCTACAGAAAGTTTGTATGGGCACATCCATAGTATTCTTTATTTAAAATACGTCATTCTATTGAAAAATATTACTATTTCAATAAACTCAATTGCTGCTTTCTCGCAAATAACTTCCAAAAGCAGTCGTTGCGGGTGCAAGAATCTGTATTGCCAGCGACATTTTTGCTTAATTTTGAGCCAAAGAAAGGCCATATATCTGCTTCCGGTGTATCTATTTATTCAAAATACATCACTCTACTGAAAAATATTCATATTTCAATAAACTTTATTGCAGTGTTCTTGCAAATAACTTTAAAAAACGGTCATTGCGGGCGCAAGAGTCTATATTGCCCCCAACGGTTTTGTGTATTTTTGAGCCAAAGAAGGTCATATATCCGCTTCCAGTGTATCTATTTATTAAAAATACTTCACTCTACTGAATAAATATTACTATTGCAATAAGCTTTATTGCGGTATTCTTGCAAATAACTTCCAAAAACTGTAGTTCTGGCTCTGTAATTTATATTGCCGGCAATGTTTTTGCTTATTTTTGAGCCAATTAAAGGTCATATATCCGCTCCCAGTGTATCTATTTATTCAAAATACTTCATTCTACTGAAAACTATTATTATTTCAATAAACTCTGTTGCGGAATTCTTGCAAATAACTTTCAAAAACGGTCATTACTGTGCAGGAATATATATTGCCGATAAAGTTTTTGCTTAATTTTGAGCCAAAGAAATGATATATATCTACTTCATTGGCATAATTATAAAAATAACGTGTGTGCTTTTAAAAAAAAAATGTGTATAATTTTATAAAAACACATAATTTTTGCGCCAAAGATGAGTGAATGCCGATTCAATGATAAAAAACTGTAAATGTCGACATTTGAGAGATCGGGGATCGCTGAAAATTTGTCAAAATTCTAATAGCGACCCCTCCTCAATAATGACCCTATTCTCGGGAACCGTGAAGGGTCGTTAAATCGGGAGTTGACTGTGTGTTTATATATATATATCTATATATATATATATACACACACACACACACACACACACACACACACACACACACACACACACACACACACACACACACACACACACACACACACACACACTGGTAACTGGCGAACAGTAGTCATTTGTTGTTGAGAATTATAACAATTTTGGATTTCTTTCGACACAAATAAATATGCAAGAAATAGGTATCAAAAACTGATAACACAGGTAACATTTTTTTTACTTATTAAAACATGTATTTATAATAAAATAGTATTACATATTTCATGTTCAAAAATTTTAGCTGTCCCAACTCTTCCATATATTTCACACATTAAAATTTTGTACATTATGTTTCCACGTGTTAGTAGTGATGAATGTGTTTTGATGTTATTACATTTATTAATGTCAAAATAATATGGTCGCAATGTTTGTTGTGTATTTTTGGTATGTGTAAGTGCTATGGAAATGGGGAGCGTTATGGATCACAAAATCCACTGTGAGATGTGTTTTGTTTTCTTAATCCATGCAATTTTATGTGTTTTTATCCATGTACGGTTTCTATAAGTGAAATATTTCCTTAATTGCCTCAATTTCTTCACAACTTTGTAATTTATATAATTTTAAAAATACTGTGATGTAATTGTTAGATACTTTCACACTGTGAATGCTACACTTGCTCAATAGGTAAACTTTTTGGAAATGTATGATCTAATAATTATATCATTTATAATCTACTAGTTTACCCAGTGTGTGTATGTGTGAGTAGTTTTCACAATGTGGAAATATCATGTGTGCATACTTTAGTTACACTTGTTGCCACGTAAAGTTTAAGGGGCTTATTCATAGTCGTTTTTGACCCGGACTAGTGCGGGATTATCGTCTGACTAATTTTTGTCTTATTCATAGACGCGGACTAACGGCAGTCCGAGTCAGGACCAACCCTGGACTAACTGGCACAAGATGATCTCAGGATCATCTCGGAACTATCTTACGACTATGAATAAGGCCCTTAGAGTATTGATAGTCATCAGCCATAATAAGCAACGCAATGTTTAACGATGAGGTTCCTCTTTGTTTGTAGGTCTTTATGCTTGTTGGCTTACAAATTGCTGTAATGTAGAATGTCAACGTTGTCATTTTAATCCCACATAAATTCTTTTGTTGTGATGTTATAAATGAACCCAGTTTATTAATACAGTATGGGTGTGAATATGCCAACCGTCCTGTTCCAGTTTCTCGATAGATGCAGATGAGACTGAATCAGAGTTGGCAGCTATCCCAGAGAGTCCGAGATCTGACAGCACGCTCCATGGAACTGCTCAGGTTTGTACTGTACATATTATAAAAGGTGAATACGACTTAGATTTTTCTTTGCTGAATTCTTATGTACATTACGTTTAAATCCCTCTGTTATTTCTCCATTTATTACTACCACCGCTCAATTATGAACTAATCCTGTGGATTCATGTCAAATATATTGAAGTCAAAAAAAGTATAAAATTTATAATATAAGTCGTCCAATTCCAAAACTCGTTAAGTCCACAAATTTTCGAAAGGCTGATTTTTGCGCCATGTTGTAGAGCCCAAAGATAGGCATCATTCGAAGAAATAAAACAGCACCAAAACTCATTTGTTTGCCCTTAGAAACAGCATTGAAAACTGGGTACAGTTCCAAATATCGTCATGTCCACGGCCAAAACAGAATCAAAACAAGTCCATCAGCAAAACTAGCTACTACAAAAGTCGTCAAGTTTAGCTAGTTGTTTCTATATATCTTGTACTACAGATTCAAAATGTGTTTGTCTAAAATGTACCGTATATACTCGTGTATAGTGCGCCCTCATGTATAGTGCGCACCATGATTTTTGCAACAAGTTACAGGGAAAAAAAATTTAGTGCCTTGCTAGTATGTAAAAAATACATGGGAGGATGCAGCCGAGCAAGTGGTGAAACAGCACAAGGGATGCTATGATAGAGAGGTCAAGGAAGGAGAGGGGAAGGAAGGAACCGTAGCTGGCAACATATAAAAGAGAGAGGAAAGATAACATTCACACTGTAAGAGTGTGAAGGCAGAGAGGGTGGTGGCAAGCCAAGAGGGGTGGGGTGGCTTGTCTCTCTGCCAAGGTCGCTTGCTGTCTGCCAGCCCTCGCCTCGCGCCTGTGTGCCTTGCTCTGCTGTGCCAGCCGCTTCCAGCATGCCCCCCCCCCCCTCTTCCTCCAAGCCCTAAGATAACATGCTGTGACAGTAGCAAGCTTGCCTTTTTTTATCTTTCCTGGTGTGTTTGAGGGGGTGGGGGAAGGGAAAACAAGAATGACGCTTTTTTTTTCTTCCTTTCCCATGAAAGTATAGCTGCTCAGGAGCTGTCAAATATCTTTCCCGGGTGGGGGATGGGGAAGGGGGAAAAATAACAATGACGCCTTTTTCTTTCTTTCTTTCCCCATGGACCGATAAGCGATAGCTTATCATGAGCCGTCAAAATTAACTTTTAGGGTTTTTAGCAGCGACTGTTACTACAGAGAATGGCAGGAGGGGAAAGGGGGAGAAAAAGTAAAGGAAGAGGAGTAATGATGAAGGGACCTGGCCGTGAGAATGTTCTCTCTCTGTCTCCCACAGTTGACACCCGTCGGTTTACTACTATAACTTCGGCTTCTAACTTCCCCCACTCCCCTCTATCTAGACCCACCGCCCGCCTTTTTTTCCTCTGCTTCCTACTTTTGACACC
>PNEQ01047772.1:32446-64306 GCA_003012365.1 Medauroidea extradentata
TCCTTAACAGAAAATTTTAAAATTGCATTTTTTTCTGCAAAGTGTCTCTAAGCCCCGACTTCCGTAGCGTTTTGCGGGAAATTAATTAACGTAATAATGTAAACATAAATTGATATCAGTAGCCAGACGTCACACTGTTGAGCGGTAGATATGACCGACCCTTGTCCCCAAAAATTGAGAAAATTGAGATTCCCGATTGTTTTCTCTCGAGCGAATAGCCCGACTCCCGTAGCATTTAAAGGAAAAATAAAGAAAGTGATAGTTTAAATATAAATTTATATCAATAGTCTGACGTCTTACGATCAAAAGAACACCGCTAAACAATTGATATGACCAATCCTTTTCCCAGAAAAATGAGAAAATCGAGATTCCGAGTGTCTTCTCTCGAACGAATAGACCGAATTCCGTAACATTTAACGGAAAAATAACGCAAGTGATAGTTGAAATATAAATTTATATCAATAGGCAGACATCTTACGATCAAAAGAACACCGCTAAACAATAGATATGATCGACCTTTGTCCTAAAAAAAAGAGAAAACCGAGCTGTCGAGTGCCTTCTCACGAGCGAATAGCCCGATTTGCGTAGCGTTTAATGGAAAAAAAGTAGACATTCCTTACTAGTAAAATGCCCCTGTAAATATTCACCAATGAAAGAAGGAATAGGCGGATGTATTTATTCATTGCGCAGTTTTATATAACTTAACGTAAAAACATTCCCTCGACGTTGTTGATGAATTGTACGAGAACGAAGATACTAGTAGTGTGCAGAGCGGACAGATAGCGCAACTGTACGAACGTTCACAAGATGACTGATAGATAGCGGCACCGTAGCATATACCGACGTTGTCTCAAAAACGCCATTTTGTGACGTTCTTACCTAAAATCGTCGAGAATTACATGTATAAGTGAATGAAAATAATCACTTTCACAGTCAGTATTAAGCAGTAAAAATAAATTAGGAGTTCCGGGATTACGTAATACACGAACGTCTATTTATTTTCCAAGTTCTACATACCCAGAGACAAATGTTTGTTCGCTTGGCAAATAGGTAGCGCTATTATTGTGCTCACTTGTGAAACGCACGTTTTACGACACACAGTAACGCATTGTTTAAGTAAATTATGCGCCAAGTTAATTGTTTTAAGTACGTATGGTGTTAACGCAATAAAGAAAAATATCACGCTATTATTTATAGGGTTCGTGTAAAAAAGTAAACTCATTCGGCGCGAGACGAGAGAGATATAAGACGTCGTGAAACAGCCTAGAAGGAGGCTGTACTATAGTTAAATGAGCAATATGCGCATGTGCTGGACCTTTGCGTCTATAGTACGACCTCAATATAGATCCTAATACGTCGTAGTTGACGGAGACAGGCCGGCCGGCTTGGCACAGGCAGCGCCGCTGCGGCGCGGTTTTCAAACTGTCACTGCCACATTTTTTAACGGATTTTCGCTATTTTTGTTTTATTTTTAATATTGTGACTTACCAAGTAATAACTGCAACTCTACAATTCATATTTTAATGCCGTGAAATAGATACAGTATGTTTTATTCATTGTCAACATAATTCCTTACAATTTTTTTTGTCATGTAATTTTGTTATTTTTTGAGGGTTCCTGAGATTGTATTCATAGAATTGCTACCTTCGGTAAATCCAGGGTTCGTAATATCGGGGGTTTAGTGTATTTTTTTTCTATTTTCCGTGTATAGTAGCACCCCTGAATTTTTATCAGTTGTTTTGAAATAAAAGTGTGTGCTACACACGAGTAAATATTGTATAATTATTCACAGAATTTTTCCAGAAATAACCTAAAATAGGTATATTTTGTTAATTGTATAGTAACTGAGTCTTAAAAATTGGTTGTGTTAGTTGGGAAACATGTAGAATTAATATTGTAGGACAATAAACAACCAACATAAATATTATCGTTTTGCTTTCGTTGTACTTATTTATAATATGGTGCAACAAGTCCAGTATTTAGGAAACAATTGTGGAAAACAACGTTTAACACGAGATAGTCATGAAGAAGACGAGGTGAACGATATCGGGGACCTTCTCAAAGAAGATGATAATGTTTTGGGGATTTAAGATGCTCACAAAAGACAGAGACCTTTTATTTTGCAGTTATAAATAGCGTACTTTTGTTTGTTTTCCAATATTGTGTATCGTATATAAATGAACAATGTGCTTTAAAACACTGTTTTAATGCTATTCCTAAATTACCTAATTCCACCATTTTGTTTTACAAAACAGTTCCAAAAATTGTTAAGTCCACATTACAGTTCCAAAAGCCATTAAGTTCAACATGACATATTAAATTTTTTTCTTAAATATCGGCTGTTGTGCGATTTTATACAGTATTGTCAATACAAAGTAATGAACTTACCGGATATGTTCTAATTTTTCCAACATTTTATCTCTACGTATTAGGAGAAAAATAGAAAATTTTTTTCTCTCTGCTTAAAAATTTTGCTTTATGGACTTAACTAGTTTTGGAAACGGACGTCTCGTATATATAATATAGAGTCCCATTATAACAAGGTGTAACAGTTCCCCGTTCGGTGCTCGCTATATCAGTGTTCTTGCTACTACCGAATTAGGCTAATTTTGGTGCCCAAAGTCTGAAAAATCGGCTAAAAATTCAATACTGCCACTGCACCACGTGAACACATCAGGCTAAATATTAACAGGCAGTCGGATAACAGTTATTTTCACATAAGAACGTTTGGCCCAAAACACACTAGGCCTCTGTTTTTAACGAGTTTGCTTTTGTACCAACTCAGCGTTTTCTAATGACATTGTGTAAGACATTTTATTTACAGCATAGCGCATGTACAAATGCTGCATCTTGTTAACAGGAACATTTGTAGTTACAATGCACAGGGTTTGGGTGAACGTGTGAGCGAGGCACTAAAAATTTTGTTTTCCCTGTATTTTATTGCAAAAATCGTGGTGCACACTATACACGAGTATATACGGTAATATGAAAAAAAGATGTGTGCATTTGTAAAGTTTAATTTTTTGACAGGAAAGTCATTGTGAATGTAAGTTGGTAGTATTTAACAGTGTGCCTGTGGAGGTAATGGTGAAGACATTATGTTGTAACATCCTTAATTGAGAAGAGCAATAAATTGATTATGAAAAAAACACAATAAGTAAACATAGAATGGTAATTAGTTTGTGTGATGCTTGGTGGCAGGATTCTTTTGAAGAAGGAACGAGCATGGAGGAAGGACTTTCAGAAGCAATTGCTCGTAGTTTAGCTCTGCGGGAGACTCCACAGCTGCGTCAGATGGTGCGTACCACAAGTCAGGAGAGTGAACAGCGGCGACCTGTGTGGTTCCTGGGCAGTGAGGAAGATGCAGTACAGGTTAGTCTATTAATTTATGTCTTGTTGAATTACTGTGTGAATATTAATAATAGCGGCTCACATTTAAAGTTACTGTAGTTTTACATTTTACCACTTTGACATTAAATATTAAAAGCACCTTAGTAGACAAGCACTTATTGATCTAGACTCAACAGGTTGAGTGACTTATACTAGGTTACTGATTACATAGGTAGGTTATTATTTTTTTTATCAGGTACTGTATGCATCTTGTGATATCTACAAATACCAGAAATATTTATGAAAACATACATACATATACACATGCATACTTTGATGTTTTGTACCACAAGAAATGTGAGAGTTAATAATTTTCTTGATTAAAGCTATAAATAATACAGTATTTGCCGGCATATAGGATGACCCCACACATGAGACGAGTCGTGGTTTTTAAGGTTCAAAATCTTGAGAAAAAGTAAATTATAACTTTTGAAATTCCCGGCTGAATTTTTTTTTTTTCCCTTTACTTGAAACAAATATTTAGTTGAAGTAGTTTTAATTCATTTATTACCAGTATATAAACATCATAGGGAACATGTAAACGAATAACATTGGCTACTAATGCCGTCCGGGCACCTGAGATTCAAGGAAATGCACGGCGGCGGTAACGCATGGTTGGTGACATCATTAGTTGTCGGCTGCTGTGTGTGACTTTGCAACGCCGGACTGAGGCCGGCTGCGCACTACATGGCAACGCCGAGCTGCAGCAACTGCTTGCAAGGTCATTGAATTCCTGTGTGCTGTTGTCGTTTGCTAGCCAAGTTAGACACATGAATTTGTGGTACGGTACCTAGATCCTTGTTTTTCCACCGAAGAGTTTCGGGCTGGTGAGACAAAGATCTAGGGATGCGGTACTTAGATCCTCGTTTTCTCCGCCCGAGAGTAAACTGCTGGCGACATAAAGAATCTATGCACGCAGTACCTAGATCCTTGTTTTCTCTGCCCAAGAGTTGGGTGCTGGCGAGACAAAGGATCTAGTCACGCACTCCAGTTGTATTGATAGCCAAGCAACGCATTCTTCGCTACGAGGCATAAATATAACACGTATCAAAATTTTGTACTGTAAATTTTATAAAAAAAAAAAGAAACAGGTTTTTGATATGTTTCGGAAAACACAATCCCTGTAACATCATACAATTCCACAGCTTACAGCTTAACTTTCAAACGATTTTTTGATTACCAAAAGTTTTCACACCTTCATATAAGACGAGTAGCAATTTTTGAAGGCCGAAAGTATGTAAAAATCGTTGTCTTATATGCCGACAAATACGGCATAATTAATAAACACACACATCACTTTTATTGGTTGTGCCAAATGTAGAATCTTAAGAAAATAGAGTTGCCCCTTGTGAGCTTATTTGCTACTAAGCTGAGCAGTGTTTAGTAATATTCTGATTAATCTAGTTTGTTCCGAAATTAGCAGTTATGCTGTATTATGTTTAAATAAATATAATAAATTTAACTGAAATGTTACCCCCCCCCCCCCCCCCGATAATTACAATTTTTTAAATATGAATAGTTTTAAAACAGCATGAAAAACTTTTTTTTGTTAATTAACATTTCTGAAGCATAGTATGCATTTTCTGTTCAGCAGAAACACTTTAAAAGGTGTGTTTTATTTTTGGTGTTTTCATTTAGGCATCTAATGGTGAAAGCGAAGGTGAGAAACCTTCATCATTGAAACTGTCAACCAACATGCACACGTCACGAAACTTACCAAATAATTCACTCAGCAACCAGAATTCAGCTCGTTTGAATACCTCGTGCACTATAGAACCACATACGTAAGTAATTTTATCCACTTGAATAATGGTGTACTCACTTGTAAATATCAGCATGCTGACTCATATAATTTTTGTTTCTCAGCCAATCTCAATAAGATAATGCAATGTTATTTGAAGAGGTCTTCAGGTAGTGAAGTTTCAGCTCTTGTGTACTACATAGCAATTTTAGGAATGTGGCGGTGTGTCAGGCTTAGTCTAACATGATTTTATCACCCTATAAACTCGCATGTCAGACAGGACCCAACATTGCTAGTGCTCTATGATGTCTTGTTGTAAACTCTGTGCCAGAAGTTCACATAATCGGTACTAGAGCGCTACAAAATGTCGATCACGCTTCAATATACCGTATTTACTCGTGTATAGCGCACACTCTTATTCCAAAACAACTGATAAAAATTCAGGAGTGCGCACTATACACGGAAAGTAGAAAAAAAAACGTGAAAGAAAAGTCAGAGGTCTGTTGAGTGGTGGCGAGGGGAAGGGGGATGGGTGAGAAGGCGAAGTTAAAGCCGTAAATTGACGGGTGTCAAGAGTAGGAAGCAGACAAAAAGAAGCCCACGGTCCGGTCGGAATGGGGCGGGAGAAGTTTAAAGCCGAAGTTATAGTGGTAAACTGACGGGTGTCAACAGTGGGAGGCAGCGAGAGAACGTTCTCACTGCCAGGTTCCTCCATCATTACTCCTCTTTCTTTTCTTTTTCTTCCCCTTTCCCCTCTTGCCATGCTCTGTAGTAAACGTTGCTGCTAAAACCCTAAAAGTTAATTTTGACGTCTCATAATAAGCTATCGGTCCATGGGGAAGAAAGAAAGAAAAAGGCATCATTGTTCTCAGCTTTTTCCCCCTTCCCCATCCCCCACCCGGGAAAGATATTTGACGGCTCGTGGCCAGTTATGTTTTCATGGGAAAGGAAGGAAGAAAAAAAGAGCGTCATTCTTTTTTTTTCCTTCCCCCACCCCCTCAAACCCCAGGAAAGATAAAAAAGGCAAGCTTGCTACTGTCACAGCATGTTATCTTAGGAGTGAGGGTATCTCTATGGCTTAACAGAAGAGGGGGGGACATGCTGGAAACGGCTGGCACAGCAGAGAAAGGCACACACTCGCGAGGCTAGGACAGCAAGCGACCTTTGCAGAGAGACAAGCCACCCCACCCCTTCTGACTCGCCCCCACCCCTTCTGGCTTGCCCCCACCCTCTCTGCCTTCACACTCTTAACCAGTGTGAATGTTATCTTTTCTCTCTCTTTTACATGTTGCCAGCTACGTTTCCTTTCTTCCCCCCTCCTTCCTTGACCCCCCATCTTAGCGTCCCTCGTGCTGTTTCACCGCTCACTCAGCTCATCCTCCCGTGTTTTTTTTTTTACATACCAGGGAGGCACTATAAAATGTTTTCCCTGTAACTTGTTGCAAAAATCGTGGTGCGCACTATACACGAGGGTGCACTTTACACGAGTATATATATGGTATTTAGTTGTGTTTATTTTCACAGACAAAAACAGCGTCCAAAGGGATAGTCAGCTTCAAGCCAAAACCTTTGAAATGGGGTTTGAAGGTCTTTGTTTTATCTGATTCAGCATCAGGTTGCATCTACTGCTTGAGCCATATTACAGAGCATTGACCCTGGTGAATCTCACCAGACCAGATCTGCCATTGACAGCCAGAATTATACTGCACATGGCAGAAAAGTTAGCGGCCAACAATCCTGATTGTGGTTTTCACGTCTTCACTAACAGGTACTATGCAAGTCTTCCATTGGCTCAAGAACTGAAAAAGCTCAACATGCATCTGACTGGTACCATCATGTGTAATCTTCAAGGTCTGCCACTCCAAATAAAGAAACAGAATATGAAGCTGAAAAAACATGAAGAAGCTTTTCACCACACACATGATGTACTTGCCATTGCATGGCGTGACGAGAGAAATGTCATAAACAGAACCGTTTTTATTTATGTACCCCATTATGCAATGGCATATGCAGAGTTGGATATACCACTAGGCCTGGGCCTAGGGCGCAACTTCCACAGGGATGCACTTTTAGCAAGGGGAATTTTCCATCACTGTTTTTAAAAGTGCCTTTACAGCAACCAGTAAAAAAATGTTAATGTTTTCAATGTTCATGTTGACTTAAGCTCTCTCTTGTAGTGTTCTCTAATCTATATGTTAAAAAGTAATTTTCAAACAACTATATTAGGTTAAGCTAAATAATTATTAAGTGATCACTTTTATTGTTAAAAGAATAGAGAAGAGTAATTTAACATACCGTATTTACTCGTGCATAATGCGCACTTTTATTCCAAAACAACTGATAAAAATTCAGGGGTGCGCACTATAGACAGAAAATAGAAAAACAATACAGTGAACCCTCGATAACTCGGACTAAAAGGGGGGAGAAGCTGTCCGAGTTACGATTTGTCCGTGTTATCGAGGGGCGTCCGGGGAGGAGAGGTAAGCAGTCATTAATCACACGAAACGTGAGGAAATCAGTACGCTGTCATTTCTACAAGCAAAAGAGGCGGCAATATATACTGCTTTGTACATATCAATTTACAGGAGGGGTTAGTGGTGAAATAATCACTGTAACATAGAGAACTATAAAAGAAAGAATGCCAAACATACTGGGCCGGCAGATTCTTTTTTATTTATTTTTTATGCTACTTCTGGCTGATCTTTTTTTTTTATCTGTGCTAGGAGCTGGTACCAAGGCACCCTTCGACCCCTTTCTCTCGTTTGGCTGACGACAGTCTGTGCGTGCGTGTGTGTGTGTGAGAGATAAGCTAGGGTGGTAGAGCGCGAGCGGAAGTAGTCAAGGTCAACCGGTACAGTCTCAACAGTAATAAAAACACCGCACGTGACCACACGCAACTCACGAGATGTTTACGTTAAAAATTGCTCAACATCAGCATGTCACAGTGTCTGCAGACAGCTGTTTGTTTCCTACGAGAAATTGTTATTTTTTTTCCAGGGCCTCTTTGCTAGAATACGAGGCCAGGAGCTTTTTTTTTTTGTTTATTTGAAGTCTACGGCCGTGTTTGAAGTGATAATGTGCGCTTGTAGGCCTCCCTTCATACTTGCTGCGTCATCATAGATCAGTGACGTCTTTACACACACTTTAAACTTAAAATAAATTTCACAGATACCATCAACATTAATGGGAACTCAATTAAAAGCCCATTCCTTTTAATCATTTAACTTTTTCAAAAGCTAGGCCCTCTAGAATGTGCGACCCGGGGCAAATGCCCCTTTCTGCTCCCCCTTCCCTTTTTTTTTAATAATTTATTAAGCACTGTTTTTTTTTTTTTTTTCGATATCGCGCCGGCCTCTAGCGTAGTAGATTAGGCGCCAGTTTACATTGCGAGAGGCCCTGGGTTCGAACCCTTGCTCGGGCATGGATGTTGTGTTCTTTCACCTCACTTCACCCTCATCGTTAAAGGGCCGTAAAACCCTTTCACCACCTTGCCTACATTGCAATGCAAACCAATGGCTTTTAATTTTTTTATTAATGTCCGGAATAAATTGTTTTTCAATCTTGAATTTATCGCACATACCGGAACAAAATTAATTTCCCTTTAGGTGCCATTGTGACCAGTAGTTACCGTCCAATTCACCAGCATCATACTGTAGTGTTTATTTATGACGCACGTGCGTGTCTTGCTCGCGCGGAGAAGAGGGAGGAAAGATAAAGAAGCGAGGTCGCCTGCTGAGTTGCATCTCTACTCGCGCGCCTCGCTAGCAACATTTAACCACACGGAACTTGCCAGATATTTTAAGGGGGGAATATTAAAGGCTACGTAGTTTTTAAATAAAACGTGATGGATTTAAATTAGGCAGACACAATTTTCTTATGATTTTGACCAAAAAATAATTTAATTAAAATTAATTTTTTTTGAAATTCTGTCCGAGTTATCCGAAGTCCGAGACATCGAGGTCCGAGTTATCGAGGGTTCACTGTACGTGAAAAAAAGGTCGCCACGAGATGGAGGGAGGGGAGGGGGCGGAGTTGTAAACTGGCAGGTGTCAAGCGTGGGAGGCAGAGAGAAAGAATGTTTCTCACTGCCTTTTCTTTTTCTCTACCCCCTCCTAACCTCTTCTGCCTGTCGCTGCTAAAACCCTATTTTTTTTTGTTTTCTTTGCAGGAAAGTTCGTGGGTGGGCCGAAGCAAAAGCAATATTCGACGTTTGGTGATAACCAAGGAAAGGAAGGAAAGGAATAAAAAAGGCGATGCTGTTCTTCCCCCCCCCCCTCCCACCCCCAGGGGGGGGTGGAAGGCAAGGCAAGGCAGGGTGGTGGTTGGGGCCCTACAGTCCTCTGCTTGTAGCCACCCCTGCCGCATTCCTGAGCCTTTCTTTCTTCTCAGCGCGAGTCGGACAGTAAATAAAAAAAGGGAAGCTTGCTCTGCTGTTGTGGCACATTATCTCGTTTTGGAAGGGTTAGGGTGGGGACATGATGGAAGCAGCGGACAGGACACAGCACTGAAAGAGAGAGGAGGGGGAGTGTTGTCCAGAGGTGCAAGTGAGCTGGCTGCAGCGACCTTGGTAGGCTATCTATAGATAGCTGCTGACATGACAAGCCACACCTCCCACCTCTTATTAGCTCATTCGCTATCTTCCTCTCTGCCCGGCACACTCTGGCATGTGTCATTCATCTTTCCTCTTTCTTATCTTTGTTAGCCACAGTACCTTTCCTCCTCCCCCCTGGCCTTATCATTGTAGCCTCCCTTGCGCTCTTCACGGTTTTTTACTCCCATGATTTTTTACATGCTAGCAAGGAACATAAATTTTTTTTCCCTGGAACTTGTTGCAAAAATCGTGGTGCACATTATACACGAGGGCACACTGTACACGAGTATATACGGTAATGTGGTGTTGAAAATGGGAAAGGGTGCTAGTTGGTAAGGAAGGAAGGAAAAGAGAGGCTGCATGGGGCACTGAGACTCAAAGTGCCTAGGGCGCCTAGGTGCATAAATCCGGTCCTAGGCATATGTCCAAAAAAATTTATCTGTTTATAATATGAACCCACTGCAGGAATCGTTCAAAGATCATAAGAGAAACGTTGTCATGCTCAGCTCTCTGCACAACACCTCCACACAACAAATTGAAAGAAAGGTGAAGGACAATGTTCTTGAAGAGGTTATGAAGCCAATTGTCATATGCCACACAAACTTTAATGTAGCTTACATTAATGTGGTGTCGTGTGTTTACTGTGTGCCATGAGTATTTTACGAAAAATAAACAGTTGTGTGGCTAAGGAAAAAATATTTATACTGTTGAATTCATGTGCTTTTCATTGGCTCGACAATGAATTTTGCAATTTTTAACCCAAAATCCCCCCCCCCCCCCTCCCCCCTGTTAACTTTTTCGAGGAAATACTTTTTCTCACCCGAGATTTCTGGTAGCAGTTTTTCGCAGGAATTTTTCAGAAGGTAGGGCTCCTGCACATTTATAATTTATTGTTATAAATATTTGCAATGTGCTTTCTACTTTCACCATTGAGAAATTTTATTTCCTGCATGTGAAGCTTCAAACCAGCTTGGACAAGATTCCTGTAGCAGCAGGCCTGCTCTTGTAGACTTTCCTTTTCTGGATTCATCCTTGCTCCCAATGCCTTCACCAGGTACACATTCTCAAATGTTGTGAGAGATCTCTTTGTATATTGCCAACCTCTCGCTAACCATTATGTTAAGATAGATAACAAAACAGGTTTGTTCAGGAATGAGGATTGGAAGGGAGAGAGGTTCTTTTACACAGGCATGCATGAATAATGTTTTCATTTGTTTTTGTGACATTTATATTGGTATATAGTAAAACCTGTCTATAAAGACCCCTCATTGTTCCCTAGAATAGGATCTTTATATAGGGGTGGTCTTTATAAAGAGGTTTAATTGTACAGTAAAACCCCTATTTTAAAATCCCAACAGTTCTTGAGAAAAGAGTTGTTATAGAGAGGTGGTTGTTATAAAAGGGGTTATTATAAAGAGGTTTTACTGTAATACATAATACTTGTAAACATTGGATGTCTTATTTTGTATCTTAGAAATTACATGTAGGAGCTCTACATGTACTCTGTTTAGACCCAGTCCTAAAATGTAACTAGAGTAATCTCCTCATCCCTTGAAATAGTGCTGTAATGCATCCAGAAAATAGTGTTAATCAAATTGTATAAGGCCATAAGAATACAGGGGAAAAAATCAATTTTTTGACCATAGAAAAGTGCATGTTGACTGTACAAGCGAGTATACACACATCAATGCAATTATCCAATTATAAATGCACAATACTAACTCCTCTTGCCATGAAACAGTGTTGTGTTGTCTCCATATTGGTAAATATCAGAGATATGGCAATAAGTTTGCATTGAAATTCTTGGTATTACACTATGTATTGTGTTTTGATTACTCACCACTGAACGCCTTTCTTTTTCAGTGGTTGGTTTGCCCAAGTCCCAGGACTGTTTGTGCATGTTGCACATAACAGCTGTATACAAAATCTATGGCATTTTTTGTTCTTCCTTTTTAATTTGTTAACCAAACCTGGGAAAGTGAAAGCACTACTTTATATTTCAGACAGTGCTTCTTCAAATCATAATTCAACTATAATTGAGCCTCGCTACTATGACAAGCAACGGTTCCTGAGAAATCTGTTGTAGTTGTGGTGATGTCGCAGTTGCAGTGTTGTCGCAGTTGTGGTGTTGTCGCAGTTGTGGTGTTTTCGTAGTTGTAGAACGTTTCTAATTTGACCCCTTAAAAAGTAAAGTGAGCGACGAGTTCCATGTTTTAGGGTGTGTCTGCAGTACCAACAGATTTTGTGAACAATTTAGGAAAATTATTTAACTATGTTCTAGGATTTTGCAAGCTTCGAAAATAATGAATTTCGAATTGAAGCTTTTATGATTCTAATCATTCAAACGAATCGAATCTGACCTAATAAAGATTCGTTCACCAAATAAGCACAAATTTGCTCTGGTAACCTCGTTTTGCTTTCATCACATAATTTAAAAATGTAATAAAAAGTGTAATTAATATCACATACGGTATAAAATATCCTGCAAACTCAGGTTGTCAACATTAACATTTATTTATAACCAAAGCGTCAGACATTCCTTCATTTATTTACATACTCAGCGAAATTCTGCCGTTTTTAAATACAGCTGTAAACGTAACCTCAACTACCGTACCTAGACGGAAAAAATTATCTTGTGCATACACTACGACTGTAAACACTCAGTCAGCATACTTATTATCAATTCCCTATTTTTGAAATGGAAAATGGCGACTGCAGCATTGTTAATTGCAATAAATAAAATGGACTGTAAATTCAAAACATTATTTATACTATGCCAAAGAATAACGTTACACTAAAGACAGTAACAATGCGAAAATTTTAATGCCATTACATTTGTTCCTTTTCACGTATTCTTTCTGTAAGTACAGAGCCGAACATACCACCCGTATTGAAATGGACTATTTCAAGCAAGTTAGAATGGTAATGGGCAAAGCTGCACCACAGGCCATTTTAGTTGACCGCTTGAAGTACGTACCGTAGCCACTATAGCTACACCGTCCTTCCCAGGATGGAGTTCCACAACACGTCCTAGACGCCACTGCAAAGGTGGAAGCCTATCTTCCTTCAGCAAGACCAGTGGATTTACAGCCGGAATAACACATGATTTATGCCACTTCTGCCGCTGCTGGAGTGTATGTAGATAATCACGATGCCACTGTTGTTAAAAATCCTGATGTAGTCTTTCCACTAATTGCCATCGCTGCAAACAATTGAGTTGCAGAGAGACCTAAGTCAGGTCCTGGCACAGCCACCAAGTATTCCAGAGCTATAAAATGACCTGGCGTCAGGGCTGAAAAATCGTTAGGATCATTGCTCAAAGACAGAGTGGACGAGAATTGAGAGTCGCTTCAATTTGTACCAAGATAGTGTACATCTCTTCGTAGGTTAGAATATGTTCACCTATCACCCTCCGCAGATGAGTCTTAAATTATTTTACCCCAGCCTCTCAGAGGCCCCCAAAGTGAGGTGCAGCAGGGGGGTTAAAATGCCATTTAACACCCAATGATGCTAATGAATCTGTGACACATTGCTGATGAGTTGATGATGACAACAATTGTTTAAGTTCTTTTAAGTGACTGTCAGCTCCAATGAAATTTGTTCCGCAGTCTGAATAAATGTCAGATGCCCTGCCTCGACAGGCTATAAATCGTTTGTAAGCAGCAAGGAAAACGTTGGTTGACAAGTCTGAAGCCAATTCAGAATGGATTGCCTTAGTGGCACAGCAAACAAAGATACATAGGTACGCCTTCAAGATGGCTGCCTTCCGAACACGAGACATCCTTATTAAAACTGGGCAGGCATAATCAACTCTTACTTTCGCAAAAGGCTTTATCTACTGCACTCTCATAGCCGGTAAATCACCCATAAGAGGCTGATCAGATGGTGGCCTCTGTTTAAAACAACGAAGACAATGACGCAGTCAACGAGTGATAGCATCCTTGTCTGCCAGGATCCAGAATTGTTCTCGTAGTATTCCACGAAGAGTCTGCCCTCCAGGGTGACATGTCTTTTCATGATAGTGTGTAATGATGAGATCTGTCAACGTATGCGTTTTTAGAAGCAGAAGTGGATGCTTATGTTCAAACAGAATGACAGACAAAGATAATCGACCGCCCCCCAACAGTTGTGAACGAAACGCAAGATGCTGGTAGTGACCTTCAACAGTTTCGTAAGATGACGAAAACGTGTCATCAACTGATCCAGTTCAGTACAGTGTGTGAACGTACTCAAAGAGATTATCTTCCTCTCCAAAAACACAGGATCGACTTCCGTCAGTGTAGAAAATTTTGAAGGCCATTGCTCGGGTAGCTCCCTCAGTCGTGACGGGCCAGTCCACCACAAATGATCATCTCAAAGTTTACCTGGCAGCAGACCACGTCAGGCGCAGTCAGCTGGGTTATCTCCAGATGATACATGTCTCCACCAAGTTGGATGTGTAAGGTCTTGGATTTCACTGACCCTATTTTATTTACCTTATGTAGTGGCACTGCTCCCCTTCACACACATACTGCAGTTCGTTGTGCCCACGCTGACCACCTGCTCTTACAAACGTACCCTCGGTAATTCACCCGTAGAATGTTATTGGATTTAACATACCCTCAGCTAGCTGTAGTTTCAGTGGTAGAGCCACAAGTTCTTACCTCAGTGTCGTGGATACGAGAAGAGAAGAGCGAAAATTCTCTGAATATTTACCTCGTTAGGGGTACACAGAGATTGTTATTACCAATAAATGATAAAAGTACCATTCAGCCGCAAAATGTTTATTAAATTCACAGATTCAATCTCAACAACACCAGTACAGATCCTTGTACAACACACGCAGTGAGCTCTCACCTCAAGCCTACATCCAATTTATACTGAAAATGAATAGTTAAATTTGGATCAATATTATTATTTGCGCAGCCCGATGGCTCACGTTACCAGAAACAGAATGCTAAAGCCCCGATGTTAAAGGATCTCCATGCACAAGCGCCCACGGGAGCTCTCCTCACACGCGTCCGATCACTTCGACATCCACGTAGCTAAGAAGGAAAAACATCCGGGATGCTGGACTCCCAGCATCCTCCTCACTTCTCTCCGGAAGTGCCCAGAGGTGACTCACCACACCGCGATCTCCATAGGTTAGCACTCTACCTACCGTGAGCATTCCTAAACTCATTGAAATAATTGCTCCATCTGAGAAACACATTATCCCAGTCTCTACTTACACAACTCCATTGCGCTCGGCGATTCTTGAGGCTGTACATATCTCTGGGCAACTAACAAGAAGGAAAAGTTACAAGATGGCTTCCCCCCTTCAATGAAAACAAAAACAAATGATTCCACATACACGATCACACTTTCCTCAGCCCTGAATGCTCTCGCCTGTCACACATTACACTCAAATTGTTAACAGAAATTACTCGTATTTATGGTTCAGCCCACCGCTCGTAAATGAATAGGTTTAACACATAAGTTATTGTGGAAATTACGTCTCGCTTAACTGAAAGTGTTCTGCTGTACGCCTGCCTTAGTCTACACCAACATTGAGGTGTTAAGTCCCGGCTCTGCAACTTAGATACTACTCACATGTCCTTTCTTAATTCTAACACTCGGTGATCTCAACGCACTACACTCGGCAAGCCAGGTTTCCCAAGCACCGGGCGACATCTAGCCTACACCCTTCCATTATAGCTAGTGCTCCACGAAGCATCTCGGGATTCCATTAGACCTATGCTGATGCCGAAAACTATGTACAAACGTATTTCAAAGTTGCGGAAGTATTATGGTTACGTTACGTTTATGCCAACACGAAGCTACAATTCCGCACAACAAACAAATTTGGAAAAATTAAATAGGGTGTGTAGGCCAAGTACCTTACAGAATGTTTTGAGCAGATGGGGAGACGAGTTTATCCAGGCCAGTACAATTTGAGAATCTGTCCAACCCGTGATAGGAGTGATTTGAATATGGTTCTTATAAGCCATTTCTACATGGTGGAGCAAATGTTCCAATAATAGAGCACCACAGAGCTCCAAACGAGGTAGAGATTGTACCTTGAGCGGAGCAACTTTACCTTTGCCTAACGACAAATACATGTTGACTTCACCGCTAGGAGCTCGGGAACGCAAATAAACAACAGCAGCATAACCTATTTCAGAACTATCTGAAAATCCATGGATGTCATACCTGCAACCTTCAGGACCTTGTATGTACTGTCGTATTGCGATAGATGTTAGCAATGGGAGTTCCTGACTGAAGAGTTTCCAAAGCTCAGTTACGTCTGCTGGAAGACTCGCATCCCACTCCAATGTCTTCATCCACAAAATTTGCAAGAGATGATTTGCGAACATTATGAAAGGACTGAGCCATCCCAGCGGGTCAAAGATTCTAGCAATATGTAGTCGATAGTATGCTTCGTTTTGTGATCTGTTGTGAGTCGATGTGTACAATGTAAGCAAAAGTCTGATATTCGGTTCCACTGTAAACCCAACATCTTAACTACAATTTGGTTGTCACAATGCAAAAGAAAAGATTGTGGTCCTTCAACGTCTTCAGGAGAAACCCAATCAAGGAGCTCTGGGCAATTACTTGTAAATTTCCGTAACTTAAACCCACCTCTTTTGAGACATTCCATCAACTCCTTTTGTATTGCCAATGCTGATTCAATCGAGTCTGCACCTGTTACAACATCATCGACATACATATCTGATGACAAAACCTTGGATGCTACAGGGAATATTACCTCTTCGTCCTTAGCCAGCTATTGTAGAGTTCGAAGAGCCAAATAAGGAGCCGAAGATATTCCATAAGTAACAGTTTTCAGACGATAATTTGATACAGGTTCTGTGTGCCTAAATCGCCAGACAATGCGTTGGTAGTCTTGATGGTCCGGGTGGACTGCGATCTGACGATACATTTGTTTTATATTGCCCGTAAAAACGACTTTATGCAACCAAAAATAAAGTAACATGTCCCCTAGATCCTGTCAGTAATTTATTATTCAATGAAACACCATTGGTATCCTTGGCAGAAGCATCAAACACTACTCGCAGTTTGGTGGTGGAACTGTCTGGCTTGAGGACACAATGATGAAGCAGATACGTAGTAAGATGTCAAGGAAAGCACTTGCTCTATAGGAGTCTTCTCCGTATGTCCAGAATCGAGATAGTCCTGTATGAAATCAGCGTACATGTCCTTGAGGGTTGAATTTCCTCTAAGTCTCCGTTCCAATCCAAGGAAACAGTGAATGGCCTGAGGTCTAGTATAGCTTAATCCAGGGGGATATGTGCTTCTACAGGTTGTGTTAATTGATTATCTTGATCTGAACTTGATTCATCATGATCATCCACCTTTTTTCTGAAGTGTAGCAACGAGTTGTGTCTGTTTGCACAAGATGAGGTCAAAGAGCAGTTTATAGCACGATGTGACCCACTAAGACAGTTCACACATATATTGTTCTTCTTAACCACAGTAAAGCGATTAGCAGGATTTTGTTTTAAAAATTCTGGGCACTTGTACAAGTGATGGAAGGCAACAAGTTTGGACAGAATTGTCATGAACCTTCAATACTGGCGCATGCCTTTGGGTTGCAACGAATTTTAACTTAGCAAATTGACCAGCAATCTTGGGATGTGAAGAAGTAACAGCTTCTTGTGCTCTGCAATGGTTCTCAAGAAAAGCGGTAAACCAGTCTAGAGTAGGAAACTCATGCCCCAAAGTAATTTCCCATTCCACTTGCAACTTAGAGTTCAACTGCTTGCCTAGGATGGGAAGTAACACCATGTCACATTAATTGACAGGTGCCCCCAGGGCTTCCAGTGCCTAAACATTCTCTGATATTACATTTACTAATGGTCGTAGTGAGGTTGGCGCATGTACTGAAGCAGAAGGTGCCTGCAGTAAAGCCTCAACATGAGATGACACAATAATCCGTTTGTTGTCATAACGGTGAACTAGCGAATTCCAAGCTACTTCAAAATTGGTCTCTTACAATGATAATGATTGAATCATCCCCATAGGTTCTCCATTGAGAGCACTCTTCAAGTACGCTAATTTCTCCACTGAGGAGAGCTCAGAATTATTAGACACCAACGTTTCAAACCAGTTAGAAAAGTTAGACCAAAGTTGTCGTGTCCCATCAAAACTGGGTAAAGCAATTTTTGGTAAAGAAACATTACACTTAACTTGAATGTGATTCTCTGGACTCACTCGTTCCCTGATCCGCTTTCTTGTCAGTACTGTTCAGTGTGTCTACAGTTGCCATTATTGTATAGTATTGCTCTCCAGTTGGGTCATATGTTGTAAATGACTGGTACTGCAGAAGTTCTCCAGCTGGTCCGAAGTACATAGTTTCAAACTCAATGAAATCTGCATCAAATGCCTGCTTCACAACCATTAAGTCGTATGCAGTATAAGGAAAAAAATTGACCTTGCTAGCATCGTTAACTACTACCTTTGCCCAATCAAAGGCACGTTTCACGCGTCTCTCCGCCAGCCGAAGCCACACTTGGATAGCCTTAATGTCAACCATTACAAATGAGATTTGCAAATCTCAGCATGTCCATGCCAAATTTCCAAAGTCAACCAACTTCTCCAAAAACGTACGTTCATGCAACTTGTGACCACAACTGAAATCCCTATTAACACGGAAATATCCGGCCCGGAGGACCAAAAATGTTAATTGCAATAAATAAAATAGACTGTAAATTTAACACTTTATTTATACTATGTCAAAGAATAACCATACACCAAAGACAGTAACAATGCGAACATTTTAATGACGTTATGTTTGTCCCTTTTCACTTATTTTTTCTAAGTACAGAGCAGAACAAGCATTGTTTACTATATGCGTGAGACAACTATCAACCTGGAACCGTGACACCTCGTTATATAGAGACTCTACAGTACTGTATTGAGTATGACCTTGCTGGCAGCTGCTGTCTTAAGTGTCGCCTCTTGCCTGATACTCTTGTGTGAGGGGTTTCCTTACCTTACCGAGATATGTACTTTCCCTTTGCCTTCTTTAGTTATTAATCAAATGCAGGTATTGCTTATGAGAATTTTAAAATGTTGCTGTACAGTAACATTCTTGTAATGTAAAAACGTGTGTGTTGTTATGACACCGAAATTCAAACGTAGTGTACCAGACTATTCAACAGTCGAACTTCTCTACAACGACAATGTATGGTTCCCAAGAAAATTGTCGTTGTAACTGTGTTGTTGCAGCAGTTGAACAACCCCATTTTGACCCCTTAAGTATATTTTTAAAAATGTTCAAAGTTGTTTTTTTAGGTTCGGTTTTAATTGTTTCTAGCATAAATTGTAGACGTTTTTGAATTTAGTATTAATTTCATTTAGTGGGCAGTCTTTCTGAAGAAAATTATTATTGACAAGCTTGTATTTACCACACTCCCACATATTTAGAAAAATGTTAACAACAATGAGTGGCTTGATGTTATATTGAATGAAATTTCAGCCATATTTTATCACATATGGCAAAATATAAATAAATTGAATTATATCAACATTTCATAACACATGTATTTAAAATTAAAAGTCCTAGTTTTTTGGTACCTTACTCTTGCCTTTTAACCTAATTGTAGCAGCGTTACCATGTTCGTTACCGTAAAAAGTTACTGTTACAAGTAACTTTGTCACTTGTAACTCGTTACTTCCAGTCTCTGCTCGCATCATGGTGCCACACGTGAAATGAGAGTATTTTGATTAGTTTGTGGAATGTTGAAAATATCTGTGAATGTCAGTTCTTTTCCATTTATTCGTTTTAATCTTTAAATATCTGTGAAAATGGTAAAATCCGTTAAATTATATTATGCTCGTAAGTAGAACTAGCCTTCTTTTTGCTTAGATAATTTTAAGAAATGGTTTAAAATTCACTAGATTTCTTTGAAATTTGGGAATCTGGTATTCGTTTTTTAATAGTACAAATTTATTATTAAAAAAATATTCAGAATTTTGAATGTTGGCACACCCATAAAGTTGGAGTTTTGTACTGCTGTGCAACTTTAGTTTTAATAATCTTCCCCTCTTCCACTTCCTTTATAATTCCGTAGTTCTGTAGCAGGCTAGGCGCAGAGAAGTGCACAAGGTGTGAAAGTTAATTTTATTGAAAAAGGTGAAGAGGCGGGAAAGAGACGAGTCACCACTAGGATTGCTTAGCTTCTGTATTGCGTGTACTGCCTAACTTATTACTGTGTGCGTGCCGCAAGTGTATTCCAGCAGCAGTTTATGGAGGTTTATGTTAGATTTTTTTTTACAGCTGTGGCCTATTGATTGATGGTAATGACTTATGTTATTACTACATCCTAACTAACACCGTTTTAAATAACTTTTTCTGTTTGTGATATCACTACTTTTTCATTTGATTTTATTTATCAAAAATTTAATCATAATTTTGTGATAGGTATCGAGAATACTGTCGTAGTTGCATTGTTTTCATAGTAGTTGGGTGTCGTTGTTGCGAGACTCAAACATAAATTCAGACAGTACTTCAAAAAGTGCTAATCAAACAACATTTCTTCAAGGGACAAATGTACAGTGGAAATATGTACTGACAAGTATAGTTTGAGATGTAATCAACATGTAAAAGTAGGCACCACCCAGCCTCTGATGTGACTAGAATACTGTATATGGTGTTGTAAATTGATGGCTTGAAGTCTTCAACTCATGTTTTCAACCTTTACCAACACTTGTAATTTATTGCTTTTAGAAGGTAGAGCACAATTCAGTGCTGAGAATCTCAATTAAAAACCTGTAGGTTTTTGGGAGTTTATACACTAGAAATAAATTGCTCACACAAGTATCATACACCAAAACATCAATTAAAATGATGATAATAATGGCTTCAACGTCACTGTTCTTTTAAACAGTAGTTGGAAGGAGCTAGCTCAAAGTAGTGTACTCCTTGTAACAATATCACTTTTTTTTTTTAGCTTTATGTAAAGCTCTGCCCTTTTTAATTTATTATTTTTTGCTCCATAGTTTGTAGCATCAGCTCATATAAGGCACTACTTTTATGCTGGTAATATCGAGCACATCGTCACTTTCCTTCTCTCTCTCTAAAAGTCTGCCCAGCTGTGTCACTACATTTTCCCTCCTGCATGTTGCAGTGATGTGTTCCTATGAGAGGGCAAGAACAGTAAAATATTACCTCTGATAACTGTGAGCTGCCAAAAGACACAAGAGAGGAAGCTTGTGTGTGCGTTCATTGCATGCAACAGAGAGAGAAAAAGAGACAGTGCAAGTTTGACAGCAAAGGGAAAGTGGGTGCCTGTAGTTTGAAGGTCACACGTGAAGCATTTTAGGGGTGCACAAACACTTGCCTGCCTGCTGTCTCCCTCTCTCTTCTGTTACGGTTTTCTTTACCCTATTATCTTTTAACATTTTGTAGACAGTTTTTATGCGAATGATAAAGGCAGTCTACAGTCGTAGGTGAGGTAAGATTGGTCACTTAACCATCTCCTTTTTTTACAAACTTAGAACATGTGCCCTATGCATTGCTGATGTTACAAAACCAAAGCATGCAAATGTTAATCACTTTTAGTGTTGTTGCTTCGGGAAATAAAATTGTGTAACAGTGAAAATAGTGAATTTCCAAACAACTGAAAGTTTATAAGTTATTATTCATTGTTTACCTTACAAACATGCATTGTCTGTTGTCAGTAGTCTTATATTTAAACAGAAAAATAAATATCATAATAATTTGTTTTAAATATTTATGTGGCTAATTTATATAATTCTATAATTACTAGTAACTTTACTTCATATTTAAAATAAATATCTTACCAAAATTCTTAAGTTTTTTCCCCTACAAACTAATTTTTTCCCTCGTACAAACTACAATTAAATGTACAAAATATAATTTTCAGCATGGATATACATGTTTTTAGTATGCTTGAAAGATATACCTGAGTGCAGGTGCAGGCTTTTAATGGTAAAAAATCTGCCCTTTTCAAAACTTAGAAAGAAAAAAGTAGACAGTGAACATACTTGAAAGTAGCTTTAGATATTAATTTCTGGTGAAATATATATGCTGTGTTTAGTATGTATTTTGAAATTCAACTTTGTGTAAAAATAATTGCAACTTAAATAAACTAATTGTGCCAGTTAGTGTTGAAAAATAATTTACGGTAGTGAAAATGAATAAATGTTACCTAAAATGTACTAACAGCATAATACTATCACTAACAGTCTACGAAAGGAACTGAAAATGAGCTAAGCTCCAGGAAAGATGCATTTTGTAGTATGAGCTAGCTCTTTTCTTTGAAAGGAACCTTCACTGAAGTTTAGCTCCTTTTGGTAAAAGAAGTTAAGTTGAGCTGAGCTCTAATTTCATAAAAAAGTTTTCCCTTACACTGTCGTTAATGCTCTGTCGTGAACACTGTCGTCACAAATTTCTTAAGACAAATCCAGAGACCGGTTATGCTGGAACCATATAAGTGCTTTTGTTTTGCAGGGAGATAAGGAACTTAGATAGGTGGCCCGACAACCACCAGCATGGATCGCCAGTGCCTCGGCCAGTGGGCCGTCATAAGAGACTGGCTGAGCCCAGCTCAGTTGTTCCTCACTCCCAACGCTTACCATGGCAGATTGACATCGGCAAAGTGCAGGAGCAGATGCAGCAGCAACAGCAGCAACTTGCCACCCCCACAGTAGAGCGTCTTTTGCCTATCGGCACTGCTTGTCTCAGTACGTACCATATCTTATCTTATCACTGCAGTTCTGTCTTCCAGTTTTACTCAACCACACAGCATACCTGGGGTGATGCGAATGCTGGGTTTTGTATTCATATTGATTTTTGAATTGAATTTGAAACTATTCATTCATGAATTTCCAAAACATTTAAAATAAAAGTAAGGATGAAAATGTAGTATGTACGTACTTACATACCAAATTCTTAGATTAACTTGTAATTATTAGCTTTAGGCATTAAAACTTTTAAAGTAGGTATGTATTGCACAAAGAAAGAACTAGTACTTCTGTAGCACTTCTCAAAATAATTTTGTATAGTGATGGGTAGAATCAAATTAGATAAATTGAGTACTCAATTTCTCATATAGTTCTTGGTTTCCGATTTTTGCGGACTGGTTTCGATTTAATGACTTGACTCTGTTTTTACACACTCTTTTCTCTGTCTTGCAAAACAAACCTAGACCATTCACTGTACCATAATTTGTCTTTGTTTTTTTTTTCTTATTTTATTTCACACTTTTCTTATCAAAATTTTATGTTGGCTGATAAACTGAGTCTTTGGTTCTCTCTGAGTTCACACGCAAACCACTCACCATTTGTTTCTATTTCCAATTACACTGTCTCACTTTTCTTTGTTCCGAGTCATTTCTGTTTCCCATTTAGCTCTTGCTTTATCAGGTTACGAGTAATAATCACTCACAATCTGAGTTCTCACACAAATCAAATTTTTGTCTTTTTGATTATGAGATCTCTCTACCAGGTTCTGTGTTATCACTTGCAATGTTACGCTACTGTCTCGCATTGCTTAGTGGTACGAGTTCTCATTATTGAGCTGTTTCAGCTGTGCAATACACTAGACCCCCAATTTTACAAGTACTCACGGTTCCATTCATCTCATTCGTAAAATCACTACCTTAGTATAATTGATAGGTAAGTACTAGGGATGGAATTTTCGATCCTTTGATTCCCCCAATTCTTGCTGGTATTGAAAAAATCAATAATTGAGGAAAAAGTGGATTTCTTTATTTTTTGATTCTCTTGGTTAATCATTTATGCAAATATACATGTGCACAAGGATGAGGTGCTAATTGTTACTGAAGCGATAATATTTTGAGGTGCTTAATATGTTCATCTGAATTGTGTAACATTAACAAAACAAGTAATTATTACTTAAACAGGTATCGAAAATAGGGGTTCAAAACCCTAACTTCATGTAATAAAAATTTTTATTGCAGAAATTATTAATGGTAGCAGCCTAATAACAGAAAATTGATAGCAATGCTTAGGCCTATTTACTTATAAGGTGAGACTCCATCTTGATATTTAAGGTAATTTATGCACTAGTCTTGTAGGTGTTTTTTTTTTTTTTTGTGGCACTTTAAAGTGTGGCATTAAGAGTCAATGAGTATGGTGTGATAAAAGGACAACAAAACATCCATGCCTGAGCAAGGATTTGATGTCAGGATCCCTCACAACATAATATGATGCCTAACTGACTAAATTACACTCTAAACTGGAAACTGAATATTCTCAGTTTCCCAGTAATTTTCCACAGATTCAAATTCTTGAAACTGCTCAGTCGGGAATTAGTGCAAAACTACTGAGTGTATCAACGATATTAACTCTCAGATTGAATCAAGGTTTCCACTAATCAAAATAACAAACATTTTTGTGCCTAAATGTGTCGCCGGGACACCTACCTGGCGCAGCTTTTTGCTTTGCTGACCTGGCCATACTTCTCTCTCAGGCTGCCTTACTCCCACAGAATGTTGTCGACGGCTAACACAGTGGAGCTGAGTTCTGTGGAGTGGAGAGAGTAGCGCACCTAAGAGATTGGCTCCTTAGTTGGATGACCACAGATCTCTCTCCAGTAGGCGCGAGGAGGTTGACTGACACTGAATCTATAAGAAAAAGGGGGAGGCTAGTGCCACTCACCTCTAAAATAACTGCGGTAACAGCTGTTGTTTACGTTTGGAGACTGCTGCGGGAGGCTTAGGCTCCGTCCTTGCCTCGTGAATAAGCTGCTGCACGCACTGCTGGTACACTAGCGGCGTCCTCTCAGGAGACTTTATGGGGCTCACTAGAGCCGGTATGTGCCGCTGGAGTTCTCTTAAGATTTTACTAAATTGTTTACGGGCTCGGGTGTGGCAATTAGGCCGTGAGTGTTCGTATATTCCGTATGTCGTGCACAAAGTAGCCAAGGTAGGGTTTGACCCCGGTCCCTTAGCTGGCGATGGTATCAATTTAGTTCCTTCAAGATCCGTGATTTCCTCGGGAGATTTATGCAACTCTAGGAGACTACTTTCACTCATGCTTTTAGTAGATGAATTTCACTGGGTATATTGATTCCTCAAAAATGTACACAGGTGTACAATCACTGGTTTTTACACTGGTCCACAATTATCGTTATCACAATTACTGCTCACAAACCTTTTAGGTGCACAAATTTACCTTACTACACTGGCTACGCAACTGGCTTAACTACACAAATAATTACCGAAAGCCACGTGTTTCCCATCTACTAGATCTACTTCCTGTAGCAGCGCGCCCCGCGGCGGCTGTGACTACTCAACATCGGGCACGTTCCGAACTGACTGTCACAGACCTCTTGTTCCATCGCACTAGACGAAAGGAACAGGTATAAGTGGGATTGCCCATCGGGTTTCAGTGGTTGAACACAAACCACAACCCTCAGGCATTAACCCTTTGGTGAGCACACATATGTTGTACTTATAAATAGGCCTCAGAGCAAGGTTTTTTTTTTTTTTTTTAAATAAATAAAAATTTAAAAAAATTGTAATTTTGTTTATGCATGTAAATGTGGCATTAAACAAATAAATTTTACCGTATTTGTATTTTTTAATTATATTTATGAATAATTTGTTATGAAACTATATTTTTTATATTTATTTATTTTTATTTTAGAAAATAGTTTTAGAATAATTCAGGTTCGAGAAATTCAATACTTATTTCTAAATAATGTTTTACACGTTAATTAATTATTTACTTGTATTTCTGCCTTTCATGTTAGTATGAAACATAATTTTACTAAAATACATATTCATAACATTTTTGAACAAATATAAATATACTAAAACCTCACTTTACCTAAAATTTACATTTATATACAAGTACTTTATTTGCATAAAAATATGTAAATTGGTGTCTTTATTCATTTTCATGCCTTTAATTTTTTTATGAAACACCTATTTTTAAATTTATTTTTTTCTAATATTATCTAGTAAACACACATTATATGTAATTTTATACCTATGATAGGTTTACAGTAGGACATTTCCTAATGTATTCCTTTTTCATGTCATACATTTCATTACTGTATGAAACATGTAATTCCAAGAGATAAGGTATGTTCCAGAAATATTTTTGATATGACATATAAATGGAAAAATTTCAAAGCTATGCAACAATTTTTGATCATAAATTTTGTTTTGTTACATGTGTGTTGCGTCTTTCATAATATGGCACCAAATAAATCGTGATTTTTATAACCGAACTTGCCACTCTTCTACCCATTAATTTAGTGTGACCCCTCGGGATTCCGACCCAATTGTATAGTGTGCCGTTAGACGGCACAGGTTCATAATAAAATATACACCTCTTCAGATGCAGGTACCTTTAATCTTACATTTGCTCAGTTTATACACATGACCTCACATTCCAACCTTGACATGACACACCCGACACCATCACACAGAACATGGCCACTGGCCCACACCGTTGACAACGTAACACATCATAGCATTTTGTAGCATAAGTATAACTTATCAAAACTCATAATTCTTTTTAAATGAAACTGGCAAACAAAAATTTAGTGGCAATCTTGCTTTGGAAACAATGTTACACTATTTATTAAATGTAGACTGAGATCGGAAATTGCTGAAATGACGTTTTGGTTACACTAGACCCCCGATTTTACGAACCCTGGATTTAATGAAGGTAGCAATTCTACGAATACAATCTCAGGAACCCTCAAAAAATAACAAAATTATATGACAAAAAAAAATTGTAAGGAATTACGTTGACAATGAATAAAACATACTGTATCTAATTCATCGCACTAAAATATGAATTGTAGAGTTGCAGTTATTACTTGGTAAGTCACAATATTAAAAATAAAACAAAAATAGCGAAAATCCGTTAAAAAGTGCGGCAGGGACAGTTTGAAAACTGCGCCGCGGCGGCGGCGCCTGTGCCAAGCCGGCCGACCTGTCTCCAACTACGACGTATTAGGATCTATATTGAGGTCGTACTATAGACGCAAAGTTCCAGCGCATGCACATTTAACTATAGTACAGCCTTCTTCTAGGCTGTTTTACGTCATCTTATATATCTCTCGTCTCGCGCCGAATGAGTTTACTTTTTTACACGAACCGTATAAATAATAGCGTGATATTTTTCTTTATTGCGTTAACACCATACGTACTTAAAACAATTAACTTGGCGCATAATTTGCTTAAACAATGCATTACTGCGTGTCGTAAAACGTGCATTTCACAAGTGAGCACGATAATAACGCTACCTATTTTCCAAGTCTAGAAACATTTGTCTCCGGGTATGTGGAACTTGGAAAATAAATAGACGTTCGTGTATTACGTAATCTCGGAACTCCTAATTTATTTTTACCGCATATACTGACTGTGAAAGTGATTATTTTCAATCACTTATACATGTAATTCTCGACGATTTTAGGTAAGAACGTCACAAAATGGCGTTTTTGGAACAACGTCGGTATATGCTACGGTGCCGCTATCTATCCTCCATCTTGTGAACGTTCGTACAGTTGCGCTATCTGTCCTCTCTGCACGCTACTAGTATCTACGTTCTTGTACAATTCAACAACAACGTTGAGGGAATGTTTTTACGTTAAGTTATATAAAACTGCGCAATGAGTAAATACATCTGCTTATTCCTTCTTTCTTTGGTGAATAATTTACAAGGGCATTTTACTAGTAAGGTATGCCTACTTTTTTTTCCCATTAACGTTAAGCAAATTGGGCTATTCGCTCGTGAGAAGGCACTCGACAGCTCGGTTTTCTCTTTTTTTTAGGACAAAGGTCGATCATATCTATTGTTTAGCGGTGTTCTTTTGATCGTAAGACGTCTGACTATTGATATGAATTTATATTTCAACTATCACTTGCGTTATTTTTCCGTTAAATGCTACGGGAGTCGGGCTATTCGCTCGAGAGAAGACACTCGGAATCTCTATTTTCTCATTTTTTTTTAGGAAAATGATTGGTCATATCTATTGTTTAGCGGTGTTCTTTTGATCGTAAGACGTCTGACTATTGATATAAATTTCTATTTAAACTATCACTTGCTTTATTTTTCCGTTAAATGCTACGGGAGTCGGGCTATTCGCTCGAGAGAAGACACTCGGAATCTCGATTTTCTCATTTTTTGGGGACAAAGGTCGGTCATATCTACCGCTCAACAGTGTGACATCTGGCTACTGATATCAATTTATGTTTACATTATTACGTTAATTAATTTCCCGCAAAACGCTACGGAAGTCGGGGCCTAGAAACACTTTGCAGAAAAAATGCAATTTTAAAATTTTCTGTTAAGGTATGGGGCAGGGGGGGCAAAAATATGTCACTATCGAATTTACGAAGGTAGCGATTTTACGAATGGGATGAGAGGAACCGTGAGTATTCGTAAAATCGGGGGTCTAGTGCACTTAATTATACTGTACTTTTCAAATTATAGATTAAATAGGAGAATTTGTACTTATAATAGTGAAATATTATAACTCATTCAATATTGTATGTAATGCTTTATTTCTTTCAATTTTTTTATCTGTTGACATTGGCAAAACAGCAGATTCACCAGTGAAAAACCTTGAAACCTTTTAAATTGTGAAAATTAAACTGATTCAAGTTTAAAGTGTACGGGTTCGCTGGTCTTATGAAGTGCATGTGTATTGTGTCCATGCGTTTCTTGAACAAACAGCATGCAAGATAACAAAGTTATAGACATTATGCCATTATAGGGCAAGTATTTATGTTGTTCATTCAGTCTAATTTCATTACAGTAAGTTTTACTAGGTACTTTCGAGACGAAAAATGTTTAATTTCATACTTATTTGATCATTATGAAACACAGCTTTTACTGTACAAACCTATTCCAAGAGACATTATACAACATCATAAACATAATCTTTGACTGACATTGTAACCAGCGAGTAAAACATCAATAAGTTCAAGATGCTCAGAATTGTCAAAACTTAATAAAGTTGTATTAAATGGACAATACAAGTGAATGACTTGGTTAGCATTAAAATAAGTACAATATAAGTTTTCTTGTCTGAACAACGTAGGTGGAATACATAGCAACCTCACGAACACATCCTGTCATAATTTGGCCTTCGTAGCTGAGGAAGACTATAAAAGAAAAATATTGAAATTTACTTCTTTCAACAGTGTTCCTAATATAGGGTATTTTTAGTATGCTGTAACATGCAGTATTCTAGAGCAGATGTCAAAGTATACCAGTTCGATACAAAATATAAATGAGGGTATTTTACCAACTTTGTATGGTTTAAAAAAGGAAATGTTATACAATGCTACTTCCAGCATGGTGCAATTGGTAAGAGACAAGTTGATGCACAAAATAATTACATTGTACAGATTTTTGTAATTAGTTTCTTACACAGGACTTATATATAATGACACCTTAAAAGATTATTTTTACTTTGACAGAATTTCACGCTTCTATAAATGATGAACATATGGAAATAAAACTTTCTTATATTGCCTGTCTCAGCTCCGAGAATAAAAACAGGCAGTGAAAATCTAACAACTTAATAGTTTGTATGTAATGTCTTACGAAGCCCCAGTTTTCATTATGTCTCTGTAAAGGCGTTAATGTATCCCAAACTTTTGAAAAACACAATGATTTCTCATGTAACCATCCTTTAAGGGGCCTGTCTAAATGCCAGAAAATCATGTTGCAGTGTTAGAAATCCAGCTTGTTTAAAACTACTATCTACAAAAAGGAAAAAACACTTCACATGAAAACTGTATCATTCTTTTGAGACATTGTGTTTATTGTTAATAAGCTAATAACTTCTTTTGTGATCTGCCATAGTTAAAACTCAATTTTCTGATAGAAACCTACATTGGACTTTGCTACATAATCTTTATCAAAAAATTATGTTGTCACTCTTAAAATGCCATAGAAAATTAAAACTACGAAAACATTACACACTAGCCGAGGTCTCATGTAGAGGCGATGCTGTTGACACGGGTGCCAGTGCCACCCTTATCGTTTTCCCACTTTCAAAGAAAATTAGAGTGAAGTAGGAGAGCCCCTTGAGGGGTAGAATGATGAATGTGGAGATCGGGTAGTTGTTTGCAACAGGTTTTTTAGCACCGATGTAATGAGGTGGAAATGTGACTGTATGTTGAGTAGTGACTAAGCGGCATGTTGGGCGTAACGTCAGTATATGTTATGCAAGTTAACACCCACCAGAGACTGCCAGCATTATTTTCTATATGCAATATTATGTAGTTATGCAAAAATGAAAGAACCCACAAATTATTCTATTTTGAGAAACTTATATCAAGTGGAAAAAGAAGGTCCATATGTCCTAGGAAATGAACAATAATTAAATCATAATATTTGAAAAATAAAAAGAACCCAGGAAAATTGGTTTATACTAGGTTTAGATACACTCAGTAGACTTTGGCCTTGAATATCTCAGTTCCAGTGAACTGTGGGTTGGTTAGTTTTTGCATAGCTCCGTCCAATTGTCTAGAATGATACCACATTAAACAGAGCCCAGATCTTCTTAGTGGAAGGAAGTCAGCATGAGCAATTGATGACCATGTTGCTGTGGTTGGTAGGTTTTCTCTGAATATTTGTGGTTTCCTCGATCTTGCATTAGTTTATGTTGAATTTTTATATATTTTCATCGCAATCACATGTTGAGATTTAAATTGTTTTACATTGTTCAATTCTTTCACTAACAATATGATTTTAACAGAAAATTAAATAAGTTTCTTATGTTTATTACCAGCAGATATTGAATATGTAGCAGCCATCGTAACATGTGGTGAGACTTCTAAACGACTCTATTTTGGATTTTTTAGCCATTGCAATAATGTGTTTGTTTTAAATCTCTTCATACTAGCATATTTTTGGTGCAATACACGTAAAACTACTTTAAACTAGAAGTCAGTGTGATTCCCGATAAACTGAAGCTAGTGACTGAGGTTTCAACAATATTCTACTAATCCTTGATCCTTCCCTTTCCGCTAGCCAACTCCTTTTCTGACGGAAAACAAAAATTCAAATTCAGCTCTGCACTATCCCCGAAAGCAATAAAAGTAATGGTAAAAACAGGAAACACCCAAACGTACCAAATTACAACCGCAATGAACAGCAGGATGTTAGTTAGTTGTTCTGCCTCCATAAAACCTCCTGTCATATATAATTCTTCCCTAGGGCCGAGGACAGAAGTTTTGAACCGCAGGATTGCGGACAAGGTCCTGCCCCGGTCTTTTTCATTGTTAAGTGATGAATGAGGCTATCAGAAAGTAGTGGTGTCATTTCTGTAGCATCGTTAGCATAATCTCAGCCTGTCAGTGGTCTGTCTTTAGTGGGGAAAGTTAAATAATTTGCTTGTATTTTTGTTTTTGAGCCATAACATTTATTCAAGTTGTATTACTAAAATTTTCTCTTTAAAAATACATAAGATATATTCTTTGTAAACTGTTGACTTCAATAATAATGTAATCATTAGTATCATGCAAAATAACTGCAAGAGAATTATAGGCTAACTATGTCAAATATGTGTAAGACGAACATGTAACTGTATTGTGATCTCCAAAATTCGTCTCGATTATCTTCTATGCCTGAACAATGCCACATTTAACAAAAATATTTTAAAACAGAAGTTATTGCAGAAAATTGTCTCCTCCTCAAGCAGAAATCTCAATAGTGCATACTACTAGTTTATATTTATATACATGTGTGTGTTTGTGTATGTCTCAAAGAAACACTTCTTCTAATTTTGCGATGCCTTAATGAATAAATGAAACTAAACATGCCATACAAGTAGGCTTAATGTGATGTTTGTAAATGAAACCATTTAATCACTTTTAAACATGGATTTATTTTACCATCCTTTTCGTCGGTTAGCTCCCATCCACGTCCTCCTATCTACTGCTGCCAACCTGCACATGCCAACCTCCTCTCCTGGTTGGTGTTACCAACTTTACGTATCATGACACCTTCCCTTTACACACAACACTTTTCTTGGTGACACATACATAATATTCTTGTTCAGTTTACTTACATTAAGTTTGAGTCCAGCACCATACAAGAACACCTTGCCCAAATACGGTCATTTACTTACACTGAACAGAGTAGCGGTACACACATCATAAGCAAACAAAACAATTCACATATAGTCATTTAT
>PNEQ01047774.1:0-64214 GCA_003012365.1 Medauroidea extradentata
TTTTTTTTTTTGTTTTTTTTTTGTTTTTTTTTTTTTTTTTTTTTTTTTTTTTTTTTTTTTTTTTTTTTTTTTTTTTTTTTTTTGTTTCGGCAGTCGTTTTAACAATTTTATTTTTATGAGATGGCCGTCCTATTTGTTTTACTTAAATATTTTTGTCACTTTTTAAACACGATTGAGATAATTTTGGCATTCGGGAAAAATTAAAACACCAACCGAAATTATTATTTACATAAGTAATTTTATTAGTTAATAATAACGGTCATGAAATTTCTTTGTTCTGAAGAACAGCCGTTATTAACATATATAGATTGATTTAAAATATGTAAAAATTAATTAATCTGTTTAAGGGAATTTCTTACATTCCACAGAAATTTTCTGTTTGTACGCTGGTGGAATTGAAAGTTAAATGAACAACATCGGACGGATGACGCGTTATTGTAAATCGCTAGCACAATATGACAGACGGAACGAGCCAAAACATTGGTGGACAGACGGATGACATGCGGACGCGACGGATCGTTGTAAATCCTGCCTTACTAAGAATTAGAGACAATGTGTCCGGATTTTAAAATATGTTTGATAAATTATTGTGTGTTCGAAAAATGTTCTTGTTATCAGCATTTGGTTAATATGAACAAGTAATGCACTAAATGCATAAACTTCACGTTTGTGTACTAATCACTGAACAATTCTTCAATATTTAGATGCTGCGTTTTTTCACACCTGCTAGACAAAGTAAACCCAACAAGCACTCAACTCAACAAATGTGGTATTGCTACAATCTCTTTCACGTCCATAGTTCTGACGAAATCTCTCTCTCTCTCTCTCTCTCTCTCTCTCTCTCTAAACAAATGTTACTACAGCCCACTACTTTTTGAATCATATTGTTTGGAAAAATTATTTCCATTAGTCTAAGAAATACCGAGCATTTTATGCAACTTTCTTTACTCCAGGCAAGTGGTTCGCAATATTATACTTTCTCGTGCGCACGTTAGGACAAGTAGGATGGATTGACCACTCAGTTTTCTTGTATTTTCCCAGACACACCGGATTTGGACACAGTGGAATACCCGCTGGTCCATTTTCATTTTCACTACCACATGATTGTTCTGTATCACTATTTAAAATGTCTTCCTCTGTTTCACTGTCACTTTTATAGTATTCTTGGGGGAAAATTAAATCACAATTTTCTGCCTGAGTTTCGCTGCTTCGTCCTTGATTTCAGATGGCAAATTTTCCGGCAATAATGGTGGGAATTCTGCAACAAAAAACACACAATAATATAAGTGTACATATTGTAATGGAAGTATAAAATCACAAATAATAATTTTCGTTATAATGTTATAACAATACTTTCATATGATTTGTCATTGCAGTATACTTTTTTTTTTTTTGGAATTTCTACTTATAATTTTACTTTTATTTAATTTAGGGAATTTCCGCACATATTTTTCGTCTCAAATCTGTAGTTTTCGTTTTTATTTAGGTAATAATATTATCCAAATAATGTCTTATTTTGTTAGTCAGTTGTTTTGTACAAAATAGTAACATCTAAAAGTGTTAAAGTTATACTTAATAACCAAAATTAAAAAAAGAATAATTACATACCTCTTATAGAAAATCCAGCAATTTGTCGAAAAGCCAAAACGACGATATTCTTCCCACGATTCATTTTAATAAGTAAGACTATAACTCGTTTCCATAAAATTACACAAAACTTATAACAATACTTTCTACAACTAACCACAGAACATTTCAAACCAAACTGCCATCACGAGTGTAGCAGATAAAAATGGTCGCACTATGAGCAAAATTTTCAAACAACACACATGCCTGTAAACAATACCCTATTACAAGGGAGAGTATAGGTACATCCGGTCTGTCGCCTAGTGACTAAAGAAGTTTCATACGTCAGCTAGAAGAAATGCCACACCTATCCTGCCATTAAAATAATTCCCGTGACACAGTATTTTGGAGGGTGAGCAAAATACTCATATCGCGACCAATTACGAGTTTAAAAAAATCTAATCAGGTTACTAAGTATTATATGTGTACCAAATTTTCTGAAATTTGGATCTCATATTCAAAAGTTTTTATTAGACACTAAACTTTCACAAGATACACGCTCGCAGAGACACATGCAGACACGCACAGACACACGCAAGAATATAATTATACAAGTCATATTTTTCATTCGTAAATTAGGCTAAAAAAACTAGTAAAATGACAATGACTGCTGGCAATAATTGTGTCATACTTAAAAGTTGTAGGCTATACATTGAAACAATTTAAAAAATGCTACAATTTCATTACTTATTTCGTATACATATTTGATAAAATACAATTGTATATAATGTGGACATATTTTAAATCTTGATAATATTTTTCAGGTAAATGATGGCGAACGTTCCGAAAAGGATTGGTTTCGGCGGAGGTGTTCTGTTTGTTGTAGGAGCAATAATGTGTTGGTTTGGTTTCCCTGCACTCATCAACAGCCAACTTAAGAAAGTAAGATGCTTGTTGATACTAGTAACTTAATTAGATCGAATATGATTGTAACTTTATTTAGAAGTTTATTTGTTCTCTTTTTATGTTGCAAGTAATAAATTCACAAAAAATCCAACACCTTCATACTATAAATTTAGCCTACATTTTTAACAACTTTATCAGTAGATAGCTCACTGTGTTTATCCAAAAATTATTTTCACCCTGAATAGTATCATGCATAGTGACGTGGAAGATGAGAGCCTGAAGTATAGTCTCTGAATCATACAATCGTGAACCGTATTTTTAAATTAATCCTAAAATGAATCCTGAAGTTGATGAATCATGTTCACGAAGATTCGCGAAGGAGTAACAAAGATTCTCACGAAGGTTCGTGGGATTTGATATTTAAAATAAATATATCATGGGACTGGCTGAGATGAAAAAGTAAATTTGGTCATGTAAGGTGCATTGGGCACATGAAACGAGATGACTCGTGTCGATAAAAGGGACATTTTGAATCAAGTGTTTACTTGTCGGTATTGTAACTTCTTCTGTAGAGAATATGTAGCGTGTTACATTGCATAAAGCTTAGTATTTCATTTACCTTGGTGAATGAGGATAAGCGGGCATTCGTACAATGTCTGTCTGTGGACAAATATAAAAAAAAACTAATGATAATACATGCAACCTGTTCAGGGTTCTGAAAGAAATTAAATTATGTATTTGCTTTTCAGTTTCAGGCAGTCATGTGCAAAATATAGAGCTGCAAAGTCGCGTATTTATATGCTTTTTCTGTTCTCTATGTTAGAAGCTTTAGCTGGCTGGATGCTAGGTAGCTGTCCAGACCCATCTATACATTCTGTCATCTGTCTCCAGGAAAATGCTACATCAGCAAAAGGGATGGGAATGGCAGTGAGGGAAACTATGCTCGTGAGAAACAAACCTAATATCACATATGCAGTGATGAAATGTACTGTGACACAATTCTAACATCACACCCTGGATATGTGATGACTCATCGGATGGTCAAAGAAAGGGTGGGTGGAGAGAAAGTCGTAAGGTAGTATTGTATCACACTGCGACACATGTATCAGCTGACTCATCGAGGAGGAGAAGGGGTAAAATATGACGCAATGGTTTGGTATCTTATCGAAAGGGGTGTCCCATGATGGTTAAGTTATTATGTATGCGTTGACTCAGCAATAAGGTGAGGAGAAAAAGCATGATGTACTGGTATGGTGAGTCATCGAGAGTGGGAGGAAATGGGAGAGGCGATGAGTGTCTGCCAGTCACTTAGTATATGCATGTAAAAAGTTTCAGGGGTAGCTAGTGTGTCAAAGGAGCTCATCTGTGCATGATGTGTCTCTAGTGTCGGTTATTTTAGTTAAGTAAATTAAAACATTAAATGTTTGCATTTTTAAATAATGAGCATGGATTTAATGGAATGTGAAATTAAAAAAAATTTGAGAGACTGAGGTAACCCCAAGATGGCTGCCTTAATGTGAGCAAACAATTGACAACACTAATTAAAGACGGGATGGCTACCGAAACCAAATGGCGGATACAAATGTTTGCTAAGGGGTTTAATTTTTTTATTTATATCATATTTTGGAAATTTTGAAAATTTTTGATAAAATATGTTTAAGTATTTACAGTGGTGTTGGGTCACAATATGGAGGTGGGTGTCGGATTAAAAGATGGTAGTGTGTGTGATATTGTCATGGATTACATAACATGGAGAATGTGGCTCTGGAATACAACCTCAAAATTAGAAATTCTATTGCGGCCTAACTTCAAGGGGCAAAACATAAAAATATCTGGGGCAAAACCAATTTATCATGCAACTCGCTTCTAGGCCAAATGCAAGATGTACCAAAAGGGAAAGCAAAGGTTATGTACTTAGTAATGGGTACATGTGTTTTCCTGATATAACACCTGGAATAAGAAAGATTAGACAACTTAACACTAGACTAAATATTAAGTAAGCCGGGTCCAGAATAATAAATGAAATTTAATTAAGACAACTGCGGCTTTATTAAAATGACTGCTATTTATTAAATAAAAATAATAAATTAAGAAAGTTATCACAGAGCCCTAAACCAGATAAAAATTAATGACTAGAAAGATTATTAAAATTTAAGATGACTTATTTAAATCTTTTTAATTCTTACAATTATACAGTAACAAATTACTCAAGCTGAATTAAACATCAAGTAATTAATTATTTAAACTGGTTACAATACAACATTTAAATATTATTAAAATAGGCGACACTTATTTGTTTCATTTAAAAATAATTATTAGAATTCGTTTTCAAGAAAGAATTAAGTTACCTTTATCTGTCGCATGTACAGGTGTTCAGTTTGAGACTCGCAACAAGAGTGACCAAATAACAACTCCCACTCACTTCCCGATTGTTTTCACACAAATAAATTAAATTACAATTTTACCATTACCTTTAATTTTAACTGTACCACCTGCCTTAAAAAATACTACCAACTTATCAATAATTTATTACCAAGTATCTACAGACGGAACACTTAAGTTCTATGATGTCGGTACTCTACAGCCCGGGCATCTAATCCCCTGTCACAAACCAAGCCCTCGGTACCAGGCTTCTCTGCCGACGTCAACAAAGAGCTGCTCTTATTTTATCGCTAACCGAGCTCACCATCGACACCCTAGCCCTTGGGAGCCGGGAGACTACATCGCAAACTACCCAAGTTATACCGGCAGACGACAATGACCAATTCTCCGATAACAGCGTCTGAAGATGTCACCGCTGCGATCCCAGCTGCCGAGTCAGCGAAGCTCTGATCAGTAAGTCCTGTGTGCCCAACACCTGGCCACTGAATTTCATAACTATCTTATTTTGTTGCCAGGTGAAAAACTCTTTCCCTTGCTAGGGAAGGTGGCTGATCCGCGGTAATGACGACGCTTCCTAGAAATGGTCAGTGCTCCCGGCACAAAGGTGAGTGCTCCTTGCGAAATAACCTGACCCCCACCTTACCACAGCAGAGAGAATAACATTTCAACACTCCAAACGAGACTAAAAATACTTCAATTAATTTACTAAATGCTATTAGTTGCTCTGGCATTTATCCCGAATCACATTGTCTCAAAAATACTATTGTATCCTATATAAATGCCTTTTATTTATTTTTGAGATTTCTGCGAAAAGTTATTAAACAAGATTAAAGATAATATCTTAGGAATTAAAAGTTGTCAGGTAAAATGTTACGAAGCCACTACCTTGGAGAATAACACTATACTCAGATAAATAAAATTTCCTGATTGTTAAAACATACATTTCCACAGTATGACTTCAATATATTAAGTGGATTTTGTTTTCAATTAATCTAGCAGCCTTACTGAGGAAATTATTTTATGTTATTTTGCAACAGATCGCCGCCTGGGGCATTTCATAACAACGTATGTGAAAAGGGAGGAAGTTTCTGTCGCAAATTTAGTCGACACATACGCGGCAGTCAGTCACGAAGAAAGCAAGGCAATCCGTGTAAATGAGAACTTGAAATATTCATTGGTCGTCATGTGTGTTCTCTATCGATTTTTAAAAGTAAACATAGTTAAGCTTTTATAATTATGCCGATGTGTGGGCTTCGTAGTAATAGCTCTGTGCCAAATGGGTTGGGTTTGGAACAATCTTCAGAATTACGCCAGGATATTTTAGTTGAAAAAGTGAGACAAATGTGTTAAAAGCAAAGTGACTTTAGTAGTTTTCCTGTAAAATGTGACATATCTACGAGGGTATAACGAAATGACAAAGTGTCGCTGTTGTAAACATTAGGATATAAGAGAGGGTAGAGCCTCTATATATATATATATATATATATATATATATATATATATATATATATATATATATATATATATATATATATATATATATATACACACAGCTAAAAAAATAAGTATAGTTCTTAAAGGAGAGGATAATAATAAATTACATTATATTCCAAATGTAGTAAAAGTGTAAGGGCGAGGAAGACCACTATGGCCGGTCTATACTAATATGTTAAGTAGGAAAAATAAATGTGGAAAACAGTAAATAAATGAAAAATAAAGGAAAGTTGCTCCCTGCACCACGTCGCAACCAATAATGTCACAGTGTAACTGGGATCGGGAGTATTTTATGTGTAAATGTACAGTGTACTAATGATGCCTGAATGTAAACAAAGTCCTAACCTGGCTACCAAATATCGCTAGCAAACAATTAATGTATCAAATAAACCCTATGTTGAATGTAAAGTAAATCGTGGAGTGTAACAGTGTAATTATGGCCAACTGCCACAAATTTGTAACACAAAAAAGAAAAATAAATAATCAATAGTCCGACAATTATTAAACACCAGCTCACAAGGGGGCATAAATCCTTCAGGATGTGAACATAACCACAATAAACAACACACAGTGAGCAGAGCAACTTTTAAGGGGACTGTATATCTGCTTCACTCTGACTTAACACCAGAACTTAATGGGCTTAACAACAAAATAAAATAAAATCTAAAATTAAAAACCCATACACAATAAACAAAATCGAACATCTACACTAATAAAGGCGAGGGGGGAGGGTAAACAAAGCTGTTCAAAACAAATGAAAGGGGTTAATGTAGCTCAGATATCAAATTGTATGAAACAAACATTCATAAATACAATTACTAGCGGGTGGAACCGTCACAATGATGGATTAGTGCGGCCATGTGTGTGATGTATCCTCGTATGAAAACATAACCTTAAAACTATAGATCTTACATTGACTAAATACGTATCACTAACTAAATTGTGTCAAATGTTCTACTAAAATGTGTTAAACGTGAAAATCACTACTACTGTTGACAGCAGGGAAAATTTCATAACTAAAACACGGGTGCATAGAGAACACATCATCATGTTTATTTATGCCAAAAAGTTAAAATGAACAATAAATGAAACGAAAACAAAAGACAACAGAACAATCATTCGAAGTTCACCACTACTTCAACACAAAGACATCAAAAAGTTTCTTGGCTCCGAACTGCCTTAACAATTGAAAACTGTCCCATAACAAATGCTAAGTAAACATCAATGGCATCAACGGCTTAAAAAATAAGCGCCGAAACATTACAAAAAAAAAAAAAAACAATCAAATGCAAGAATAACAACAAAGAAAAATTACTGTTTAAAGTTCTTTACGTCAAAACAAAATAGTAGAACTCGGTGAACCCACCTTTATGCTTCAAACATAATGTAACTGTCCTTCAACTGAGGCTCAACAACATAACATCCTCGCAAACTAAGAATCTCTCAGACCATGAGATAAAAATAAAACCGTTCCGACCGGCAAATCTACCGAGTCTCAATTACTTCATAAAACTTAATATTAACAACATCTCTACCAGACAGCCCTGACTCTACCAACAAACCACACAGTTCTAGCACTGCATAAAAGAGAAATAATGAAAGAGTGAAAACGTGAGATAGAAGACAATTACAGGTTAATAGAATAAGAGAACATAATTCAAAACACAATATATTTAGTGATACTGTGCATACTAACAGCAAATGTTAGGACGATGCTCGTATTATCTTAAGTCTGCCGCAGCTCCGTTGATGGCTACTAGAGTGTACTACAGATTTTAATGTGGTGTCAAACTAACCTGTAAACAAGGCCGGATTTCTCTCACTCCGATCTACCGCGCTCGTGCCACTACATCCCGTTGTCACAGTCTACAACCAACTACTACTACTTAGGACCTTGAAAAGCATTTTTAACATACAATGAAAAGAATACTCAGCTCACATCGAAGACCTCTCAGCCTCTTCCGGGCTGACCCTTGGACAGAAATCACCCGCTCAGTTCACCGGGCACATCAGTCGCTCCTCGCAGTCATCTCAACACTCTACCAATCTGCGCACTCCGTCCGCTCGGTTCTGCCCCTCTCCACGACACAACTATGACCCGAACACGAGCTTCGGGCATCTCCGCCTATAAGCCCCGCCTACACTACATTCACCCTGGATGCTCATTCGCTTCTCCCAGTCCAGAGTCCAGGGTACCTGCACCAGTCTGCAGTAAGTCTGCAATTACTTTCCTGAGAAAATCTTCCCCGCTCCCTACGCTAAGCCCTAACTCGTAACATGGCGGTCCGAGCGGCTCAGCGGATCCCACGCCTGGCTCGGCTATGCTAAACTCGCCTAACGTCAGCACGGGGCCACGGACTCCACGGCCCGTCGGTCACATATCTGCGGCCCGATAACGCTAGACACGGCCTTCAGCATCCCACACAATATTATTTCACGCCGTAGAAAGGCGACACGGCAGCGTCTAGCTCTGCGCCTGCCCACGCTACTTCAAACTAACTTCCTCTAAGCGAAACCTGCGTGTGCTGCCTATAGAGGCTCACTCCCGAAAGCCAACTCAATAAACTTAAGATAATACGACCACTGTAAAATACATTAAAAAACATTCTAACATGCCAACACGGTATAAAAATTAATTAAATGTCGAACAAAAAAAGCAAAACCTCTTAAAAAAAATTCCCGAAAATTCACAAAAACAAAACTAACTGACAAAAATCCGCGTAACTATATACATAGCTTGGTGTTTTTCGCGAAAAGATTTTTGCAGCACTTTGTTTCTTTGCCTTACGTGCGCACCAGCAGCTCTGTTATGTGGTAAGTGATTGGATGCCGTAACGTAAAACGTCTGGAGGTTAAACCCGCAAATCACAGACGTGTGTCGCAGTTATCCATGGACTGATTGGCACAGTCAAATAAATAATAACTCTGTACAAAAACACTCTGCCAATAATCATGATGCACAGATGCAGGTGCGCACATAAGGCACTGAACCAAAGTGGGGCAAAAATATTTTCGCGAAAACTACCGGGTCATATATATATATATAATGTATATATATATATATATATATATATATATATATATATATGGAATTGAGTATATATTGGAACCGTGAAACAAAAATTGTTGGAGAACATTTGTTTGGAAATAGCACCATACAAAGGTGCAGAGACAAATACATGTGCGTGCGCAAAATTAAATATCGCGCGCTCCGTGGCGCCAGTCAAGTTGCTCAGAAGGTGAAGAGAGAAGCCAAACTACAAAGCCATGTAACAGGACGGGTGTAAGGTTTTCTGGCACATGCACAGAGTAAATATGCCAAACAAGAAACATATTTGCAACTGATGTTTGAAATTCCGCCCACCTACCTCTACGCAGGCTTTGTATAGCACTGTTTGGAACACTCGTGGTGCCTCACACAGCTGTTCGCAAGCCGCAGCTATATGTTGCTGTAAGTCCAGCTCTGTCTTAACCTGCGTCACGTAGACTTGGCTCTCAATGTGGCCCCACAGAAAATAATCGACAATGTTTTAATTCCGGCGAACGAGGAGGCTGGGCAGAGGAACTAATAAATATTGAGCAAGGACACTTACAATTTGAAGGCAGTGATACTTAAAATTGTAGGACAGAGGCACTGAAAATTGTAAGGCACGCCCCAGTTACAGTTTTTAGTTGAGCCAACATAGGTTCAACGTTTGCTCCAAGGCTGGGCCAACGCTGGGAAATCTCGTTTGCCTGACATCAAAATGACATTCGGACCTATACGTTCGCCCAAAAGTGGTTATTTTGTTAGACGTCAACCCTAAAGTAGTGGGTAGGATGATATTTTTCTACAAATTATTAATAACATATTCAATTAAAAAACCCAAATATAAATACACGTCTTATGTTTAGTGCTCTCATTAAAGGCACACATTACATAAATTGTGTAAAAAAATTCATTAGAAGTGCACGGCTATCGATACCGTGACCCTTACGGTATAACTTACCGACGACCAACTACACAATCGCCCCATTGCCTTACCAATTACTCTACTACGCCAACTTTCAAACTATGTTAACTTGTTTGCTATCTTATAGGCCATTCACGGAAAATTGAGCACTGCATGTGGTTTTCTTTCAGTATTTTTGTAGTCACCTTTATTGTTTTTAATAGGAAAACTTCCTTGCAACTAAAGACCAGTGTAAATGTTTCAACACACTCAAAAGTTAACATTTATTTGTTGAATGAAACATATTTATAATTAATTACAATTTCTGCTGAGTGCTCAGTTTATAGTGAACAGCCTATAGTAAAGCAGTCGCCATAAACGCTTACTTGAACTCTACCAGCAAGTTTTGCAAGGTATTTGTAAATATATCCTTTCGGCTGGATTTTGGATGTCTTAAATTTCTACACTTAACACATTCCATCTAATTAAATATTAGTAATTTTTCAGACACTTTGCGATATAAAATCATTTAAATTAAGTTATTTTCCAGACTCTCAGTGCTGATGGTGTTCACATAAAATAAATATATTTTTTTTATTTGTAAAGAGAAAAATTATTTTCTCTGAACTCTACCAGCAACCAACAAACACATAAGTCTACCCGAATTGCATCCCTCAGGTGGACGAAAATGGGCCAAATATTTGGTTAAAGTGCTGGACGCTGTTAGATGCCAACATTTTACTTTCCAAATTATCACTAAAATATTATTTTATTCATCAAAGTTATGGTAAGATGCGTGCGTATTCTATAAACATCCAATGTTATGCCAAAAGTTTGTTCTGTAACGTGTTACCAAGCAATAACCTAAATAGTGAAACCAATAAGAAAAAATCGAAAAATGCATTTTTACAGAAAAGTAGTTACATGTTCATTAAAATCGTTGTTTCACAACGTTGAACCAATAAATAGGAGCATACTAAAACCCTACTATGTAAATCTACCAACTCGTGCAAACATAAAAAAAATACATTTTATGGTTCAAAACATTGTTCCTTTAATGAATGTGATTATAAAATATTTATACTCTTAAGATATTAGATGCAAATGACTTTTACCTTTCATTTTAAATTGTATTTGTTATTGCGATTCTGTTGGTTTTAAAATGTTGGGCATGTATCAAAATTAAGTACCGGAACCAAAATATTTTTAAAATTAAAATATATATATATCTCTTCCAATGTTTAAGTCTAGAAAAATATTCATAACTTATGGGATTGAATCAATTTTTCCATTTCAAATATTTTTTCTGGTGGTGAAGTTATGTTGGTGATAAAACGTTGGCTTAACATAAATTTTCATATCAAATACCAACTGTACGTTCGCCAACTTGTTTACAACTTTCAACCGACCATTTTAATTATTCAGAAACTTTATTTCCAATTCTAATATATTTTGAATGCTTGATATCCTATGACATTGTGTAGAACATCGTTCTATTTTCCTTTTCTGAAGTTATTTTGTGTGTATATAGTATTACATGCACGTTATTTCAAGATTTAGCATTATTTGTGTTACATTTATTAAGTTGGGTTGCGGTTGCAGAATATCGTCAGCCCAACATCGTCATGTTTTCTAATAACGACCGGTTACCTTTCCAAAATTTTTCGAAAACCCTGTCAACAAATAAAACATTGCAATGTATAATAATTAAAAAATTATTTTGTTAAGAAGTAAATGCATGTGCGTTAGGGAACATATAAAAGTTATTATTATACAATAACTTAATTGCAAAATCTGTTTGAAATAAATGTTGGCCCAACATACTAATATCTGCTAAAACAAAAGCATTTTCATTCTTGCATTAGTCCAACACTCCATCAACGTATACAAATTGAAATTTACTAAATTGTAAAAATTTTCGTTCAGTAAATGTGATACTTTACGCCTGTTACTATAGAGCTTTAGCCGGGAAGAGGAAGATAAATAAGCCAGAGATGAAGGTAACAGAGTTTATCAGTTGAAGGATACACAGAGAGTTAATACAGAATAAAAGGAGGTAGATGCCAACACCCGCTGAACAACACCAGATGACCATTTTCCTGCGACGCACCGCCGTCGCGGGGTTTGAAACACTTGACTGTAATTCAAGTTCTATTACAGAATATTAAACAGGCGTGGAAGACCAATGAAGAAGGTCGTCATGTCCAATATTACTAGAGTTAGCCGTTTTCGAGAAAATCGTATGTAAAATTAATGTATTTTTGCAACGCCTGAAATCACGTCTATTAGTTCGGTTACTTGCCTTGCAAGGAAGTGGTAATGCTTGCATATGTTTCAGGCGACCTGTTCCATTTATCTTCTGCGCCTGTGATAATATTCTGTAATAGAATATGAATTTCAGTAACGTGTTTCGTGCCCCATTTGAACAAAGACAGGTGAATGGCATAACCAAACTAAATTTCTGAGAATGAAGTAAAGTCATTTATAATGTACTGTACAAAAGTTCCTTATTTACTACTAAGTAGTTTTTAAATATTTAATTAAAATTTAACTACACCTACAATTTTCACTTTACGGACCAATTAATAACATTTTTTCTGCATAGTATTTTGTGACACACGAAATCACGTGCGCAATTTTCGTCAACATATTTTTATTTTTTTCATTTGTACCAGATATTTTTTTTTTCTTATTTGAGACACAACATGTGACTAAATTTCGCTCTTATGAAATTTTTTATCTCTCATAGTTTTCTCGTAATATCTTGTTAAAGTCAAAATTTGCATGTTTCCGTTTTAAGGACTACACTAAAACCAACTGACATATCAAACTGAAAAAATTCGCTGTGGATAAAGACGTCGCAGTCTACGATGTCACGCCCATAAAAAACAAAGAATACACATTTTTTGCATTTAAATAAAAATTCTGAAACTTAAAATAAAAATTAATAAAATTCAATAATTTTTTTAAATACAAAATTATTTTATTTTGTTGTTAAACATAGCTGAATTTGTAGCCTACAACATCGTTATCCTCTATGATTTTTTTCAATTTGGTAAGTGAGTTTGTTTTAGTGTTGTCCTTAAAACGGAAACATGCAAATTTTGGCTTTAACGAGCCATTACGCAAAAACTCTGCGTGGTAAAACATTTTCATAAGAGGAAAATTTGGTCATATTTTGTGTCTAAAACAAGAAAAAAAATAACCGGTACAAATATAAAAACAAAAGCATTGTGATGAAAACTGCGGTAGACCGCGCCCTTCACAAACCCGTCCTGACTCACCCTGTATATATGTGCGTGTGTGTATGTATGCGCGCGCGCATAAACAATTAAGTTTAATAACTTACGCTTTGTTTCACGCTCATCTCGCGTTACTTCAGTGGATTTTACTGGTACATATTGTCTGTCCGCATTACGTGTGTGGGCGTCGAATGTCTCAAAAACGCAAATGGTTGACTTTAGATGATGAAGTAGCTGTGATCAGTGTACACGAAAAAATGATGGAAATAAATGTCCGTGTCACTCCCACCAAGTTTGACGTGGGAAAACACAATTAGCGTACTTAATAATAAATGAGGGGAAAATCCCGACGTCGTGTACGGAGAACAGTAGCAGTTCCAGTGAACGTGCATTAAAAAAAAACGGATGGATTGACTGTAGCTGCGTCACCTCTTATGACAACAATATTAATTTCTGTTTAATAAACTAAGGATGTGACGAATAACCGGAAATGTTTCTTTTTAGAACCATTACATTTCCTATTAGGTGCGCGTTATTGGATAAAATCGATTGTGGGAGGTATTTAGTGTTTATTATTGGAAGGAGGAGAACTTTTGTCTTAAAAATTTAATTACCTTAATTATTTCTTAGTTATGCTTTAATTTTCCGGATACAATGCACGTAAGGAAAGGTAAAGTAATAAATACACGTCATTATTGAAATATTTTCAGTAAAATCTTGCTACAATTTTAAAAAGGAAGGAATTTTATATAATTAAAATAATAAGTGACACGAGCTATAGGGAATACAATAGTAAATTGTCAGATCCTCCAAGGAAAATGACCGTGGAAATAGGGAAGAATTTATTGATGACATGAAATCTTATGTTATATAACTACATCATGGTTTATGTATGCTGGTTAGGTAAGTTTCGTAAACGACATGGCTTTACGTACAAATCCGTTCGTATAGAATCGGGCGCTTTAGATGAAAATGTTGTGGTCGAGTTTGCAGATGTATTGAAAGTCATACGTTACGAATATCTCAAGTGAAACATTTTTAGCTGTGACGAAATGGAGCTTTTTTATCAGTATGCTACCTGACAAAATAATGTATGAAAAAGGAGTAGTGTAGGGAAACTTTCAAAGTATTAGCTGTTTGTTTTATTGTATGTCAACATGGTGGGTGAGTTCGAAACACTTATTAATCGGGAAACAAAGCATGCACGTTGTTTTAAAGGCGATGGCGTATATCCCTTCGGCAGTAAATGTTGCGCAAATAAACGTGACTTGGAAGTAAATTATGACTGACTGGCTTATTAATTTTGACAGCAGAATGAGGAGGCAAAAGAGAAACAGGATTTTTGTTTTGGACAACGCAGCTTCCCACCAACATGTCAAACTGACACATGTAAAAATAATTTTCCTTCAACCGAATACGACCTCTGCGTTACAACAACTGTATCAGGGCGTAATATAAACTTCAAAATAGCTTTATCGGCAGAAGGTTCTACGGTACATCTGCCAGTGATATTGATAGAACAGTCGGTGTGCTCCATGCAGTTATGTGGGGAGTTTCTGCCATCAGACAGATCACGTCAGTGTCAGTAATAAACTGTTTTAAGGGAATAGTATCTTAATCATTATGATGGTTACTGCTGTTCTTGGGTCATGACCTCAGTTAATACCAAGCTATGTTTGTAACACAAACTCAATACTAGCACATATATGCTTTGGGAAGTGTGTTTTGTTAATTAAATAAAGGAGATTTAACGTCATTCCATTTCTCCTTCAAAGTGATCTGGGGATAATTTTCATAATGGGAGTGAATTTTTTATTAACTATTGGTGTGTATTCTGTGGCATACGTGCGTATGTTATATGTATGTATGTATATAAAGAATCTAAAATATTCGTTTACCCTGCGACTCATTTAGCACGTAATTTCCCCATGCATATGAAAAGAAGACTGCGTATAAATTCTGAGAAAAATTATATTTACTAAGCAACTAAGGAAACTTGTTGTGTCTCATAGGTTCAGTTGCCCACTTAATAACTATGATACTAATAATTGTGCTAACATTCTTGAAATGCCAATTTTTGGCAAACAGGGGCTGGACAGCGACGCCAATGCGGCCAATGATAGAACTCCGAGCTGCCTGTCTCGGTGAGTGGCAGGGAGGTGTGAGTGCGGACAATTGATGCGGTGGAAAGAGTTATGTCGCCGCCAAACCTTCATATGCCCCAGGAGGCCGTGCTGCCGTGAGACTGGGAGCCGAAGCTTCTGTAACTCGCTGCGTGCTTGTATAATCAAATGTGCCCCGACACTAGCTGCAAATCATTGGAACCAACGGCCGGGCGCGTGTAACTGCTTTAGCTGGACTCCAGACTCGTATTTAAGACTGGAATGATTATGTTGCAATAATTAATATATTACATGTTTGTAATCGGCTTGGGAGTGAACTTTACAATTCATCTCAAAACTTGTTAGATTCGGCATTTCAATGGGACGGCTCATGACGGACATTTATTTAAAATGCCTTTATAACATTACTATTAAATGTCAAAGTGACTTCAGATTTACATTAAATCTACTAGAGAGTAACACAATAGTAAACTTCAATGTTTGAAATATGTTGCAGGGACGCCCTGCCATTAAAATCAATTGTTTCACTCGCAACAATTTTAAAGTTTTTGATCCTGCAACGATGTTAAATGTTCTTGTAACTAACCTTTATATGGAAAACTAGTCGTGCGATTCAGACCTTCTTAGACTATTACTCATGGTTTGGAAAATAACAATAATCTGAGACATTAAATAGTTCAACTGTTCAATTTATGAAAGTTAATTTACAAACGTTTGAGAATCGTGCATTTTGCGTTATGTTTGTTGCGGAGTATACGAAATTCGTATAATTTTTTAAAACTAGGTTTGTTGACATAGCGTTATATCATAAATAGTACTGTAATATTAAAAATATGAACTTTTTAATGGATGTTACCCAGTGAATTTTCGGTGTTTCCTGTGACTAACATACTTTCGCAGTGGTTTGTACGTCCGTATTAACGGCTCCGTTCATGATCACCTCATAACCGACAAGTCACGGATGCTTTCGTTTTCCATGCAAAGAAAATACTTTTTACCAGTTTTCAATCAAGGTATTCACATAAATATTTTTAAGACATGCAAATTAAAACTGTACGAAATAGAAAAAATCTTGTGTAGAAACGAATGCACATCTCTAAAAGATTTAAAAGAATATTTTATTATCATTTTTTAAGTTATAATTTTTTTTAAACAGAAATGATGTGCAGTATACATTTCAAGTTATAATACTGACATGAAATATTTACAGAAACTTTCAAACTGCTTCGTCGTGATACTATGAATAACTATTTATACTTACGTAACATAAATTTAGTAGTTGTATTGCCATTTAATTAATTTTGGCTATCGTATAAGATTGATGACAGGCCCGTAACAAAATAAGCTACAGAAATTAACATGAACAATCAACAAAATACGCCTATTTTGGACTAATGGGAATCGTGCCCGGTGAGTCATTTTTCAGATATGGTACGTAATTACCACAAATAACTATAAAATATAATTGAACTGTATTGTATTGTGTGTCTGGATGAGTCGGAAACATGAATAATTTTTCAATTCATTGTTGAATAACTGGAAACTATTCAGCGGTATATGTCATATTTGTTTGAGCCGGTTTAGTTACATCCTTTACAGCCATTATTAACATTTAAAGTTAACTAAAAACTTAGGTATCTGTCTCGGAAATATATTCCTTTTTTACAGGCTTTTATTTTACTTACAATGTTTGTATGTCTGTTCGGGTTTAATCTTGCAATTGCATTTTGAAGCAGTTATCCTAAACAGATTGAGCTAAAATTTTACGTACATGTTTATTTCGAATGAAAATGCATGGTTAGCATAGTGACGTTACTCTAAATCCAATATGGCAGACTGCCCAAGATAGCGGAATAGTTATTTTTATGGACTCCCATGATATATGTACCACATGAAAGGTTTCGTTGAGAAGAATACGAAAAAAAATGACGTCCGCGTTCAGCTCTTCGAGGAGATGGTGTATTACTAAACGGCTAAACGGCAAGACTTAGCGAGGCCGTGTCTTATTTATTATCGACCTACACCCTGGGAAAATTCTAGCGGTTGTGGAAAAATTCAAAATGGCGGAAAACAAGATGGCCGCAATATCAATTTTAAAAAGTAATAGGTCGGCAAATGTTAGAGATTATTTGGGTACATTAATTATTTACCTTTCTGAACGAATCTCTGGGAGGGCCGATGGCTATTTCTTCGGTAGCCTACTCGTGGGAAGAACATGGAAAAATAACTAAAAAATAAATTAATATTCAAGAAACATTTTATAGGCAAGATTTTATTGAAATGCTCTAAAAATAATTAATAAACTACAAATTAAATCTAATCCATGTATTAATTACATTACACAATTTATATGAAACGATTGCTTGTCACAAGATTTACCGGTGTAGAAAAACAAGACTACAATATGCAACTTGATCTTGACATAAGTAGGCCTAATTCTAAGGGAAAAAAGTGATTTTTATAGATATATCTCGCGACTAGTTTTCATGTAGTATAAATTGTGTAATGTAATTAGTTGATGGATTTGATTTCATTTGAAGTTAATTTTCTTGCTTTTAGAGAATTTAAATTAAGCTGGTTTTTAAAAATGATTTTTAGTATTAATTTTTAATTATATTATTTATAGTCATACGTTATGCTGACTTGAACTTTCAGTGCGCAGTAACGCCTAAATTGAATTGTAAAAAAAAAAAAAAAAAATACTGTTTCGGTGTTCCAGTAATTCAACCTAGGTACAAATTTTCTTAACTGCTGTCCGCTGAACAGTTCGTAAACGCAACGAATAACGCAGTTGTAAAAAATGCTGTACATCTATTTGTGTGTTTCTCACTACATCATTGTGAGTCGTAAATGAAGTACTTATACTAGTCCTTACGGTCACACAAATGACAATATTGGTTTCTACAATGCTCTATAGAAGCACAAAAGTAGGCCGATGAATACGAATATACATTCTGAAGTGTTCTGACACGTGGGCATCGTGGACAGTCAATCTAAACAGTATTCTTTATATGCATATCAATGGTCAGCATTACAGATGTCTTGAATTAGATCCCAATGGAATTGAGGAACATGGTTACACTCGTCTAATATTTGATAAGTACCTACAAATAAATATAAACCTACATCACTGGAACACATTAAGTCGTCGGAGAAAACGTAGAGTGAGAGGAGTAGATTCCTGAATTGTTTAGTGATTGGTGTTTGGTAATAATCATAGTTGAAATCAAATCAAGTTCGTATTAGAGCGATATTAACAGTAGACAAATGCTAAAATATCAAGTTTGTTAAATACTACTCTCTTCATAAGTATTTTGAACCTCTTTTACTACGAAAGTGAGTGTTTTTACTAATCACTCTATATGTATATAGCCTTACTGTTGTACGAAATATAACATGGGAAAGCAACGTAATTACGAGAGCAAAGACATTCGAAGTCTCACAGAGGGTGCAGTACAGTAATGATGTTAGTGAGAGTAGGGCCGTGCTGAACAGCTCATACCTACAGAGACAGTAAAAATGAAGGAATGTGAACGGAACGCAAGGACAAGTAATGGTCTATTCTCAATTCGCAAAACATATTAATTATTCAGTCTCACTATGAACTAAAGATGGGATATCCAGTCCTTCCTAAAATAATTCTCGTATAGACTACATTTAATCAGAATATAATTTACTAACGATATCAATGATAGTACTGCGACGGCTCCTTTCACGTGCGGCTATCTAACAGTACTATCTATACTGTCCTATAACAGCAATACAATGCTACCACCGGTGCTTTGAACACTGAACTAACATATTTGTGGATGGACAGGCATAATCACTATTAAAAAGTAATTGTTATTATATACGAATAGTATCTGCAGGATCACGCAAAACAGCATTCTGACTCATTTTCGCGTTTGTTCTGATCTTCCACGCAGCTCAATTTTTTTTCTCTGTGTATCAACTTTTGTTCATTAGACCATTTTCACCCGGTTTTTTTATTTCTGTTCTATGACATCACCTACCATTTGTGTATCTTGTTTCTGTATGTTTCTCTCTTTGATTTGTTTTAATTCTATCTGTGCCTTCCTTATGTCAATTTTAACTTTCTCAATCGATGGTATTGTTTAATTTACCAATTGATTATGTTGTCAGAATTTCGTTCGTAAGTCTTGTTTGTGGTAGCCTGCTAATGTGTCTGTATAATTTTAAACAGTTTTTCTGATGCCCGCTGTATGTGTATGTGTTTGTATGTTTCATTTAACGTTTTGACTTTTAAAATCCATATAGAGTTAATTTTAACATTTTATTGTATCATAATAATGAAACTTGCCAAAGAGAAACAAATAAATAGAGCCGAGGTGCTACTTATATAAGTTAGGCCAACGTAAATAAACAGTGTATCTTTAATGCTACGCAATTCATCTTCATGCCGTTTTCAAATAAAAAAATTATATACCCATGACATATGGCTAAAATATAATAGTTAAAATATTGAGATAGGTTGATATACAATCTATATTGTACAAATGTTCGAATACTTACTGTCCGATAAATTAATAAAGATTCTCAACTGTTAAATTTATTTCTAATAAAATATATATAGGAGAAATTTTTCAATTCAATTTTAGTTAACGTTAACGAAAAGAAAATCGTACCATTTTATTACTGAATACAGCTTATATGAATATTGTCCAATTGTGGCATTACACTTTAAATCAGGTGGAGCATGCTTTATGTATAGACTACTAAATGAAATGTTTTGGAAGTTGAAATATTATTATTTATTCCTTATTTTCAGAGCTTGAACCTAAACAAGGACTCAGATACTCGAAAAATGTGGGTGAAGTTTCCAGATCCTATCGACTTTAAAGTGTATATGTTCAACATTACAAATCCTCACAACATTCAACAAGGAGCAATACCCGTTGTCAGGGAAATTGGCCCGTTTTTCTACGAGTAAGTTTGTGTTACTGATTAATAGAAAGATATTTTAAATTGTTGCTTTACATATATTATGGTTTTATCGAAAAAAAAAAAAAGGTATTGTAAGGTATGTGGGAGTATTTTCGGCAGTTAATAAACATAAGAAGCTCAAAACTGTAGTTAATAGTTTATCTGAACGTGTTTTAATTAATTTGTATTTAGTCACTTAAGATCCCGTATATTTTTAAGCGTACCAGGTAATGCCTCGGCCAGTTAAATCGTGTAGAAGATTTAATTTGAATCAGGCAAGCATTAGGGTGGTCTGACATTAGTAGGTAGCGGCATGTACTTTAAGAATATTAATGACATGCGAACATAATAACGCAAAGTACGGTAACATTTGTGACGTTGATGTGGCGTGCCGGACAATGATGACGTAGAAGCACGTGTGTCGTTGCGGTCAAACGGAGAGAGTTAAACGGCTTTGCCACATATTTTCGTGTAGTGTATTATTCGGTTACTCTTGTCAATGCTTGTTTGAAATGTAGCTACAGGCCAAGTATTTCGTGCATTAGTAGAACGGCTCTCTGATCGTAACTCTAGGCCCAAACGTGCAAACAGTGCCGGTACATGTAAGTGAAAGCCATATTAAATAAGCAGCAAAACAATGCACAGCACCTTATAGCACTCGCAATGTAAGATGGCGAGTAACGAGCTGGAATGTGTTGCATATAATGTTACTACCGTTTTAAATTCTAATGGCTGATTTACATAGGTCGATTCCATTCCGGTATTTATAGGCTACTAGGTGTTTTTGCAATGGTCTGCTGATTTAATTCCTTGAAATCACTCAGTAGCTGCTACTCGCTACCTAAGCTGGCGCGCAGTGTACATCAAGTACAGGAAAACAGCAAAAGGAAAAGTATTTAATTTTATGAAAATAACAAATAGTAGAATGTGATAACAATAGTAAGACCGGTTACAGGGGCATTGTTTTTTGGCAGTAAGTGCTCCAACACACCTCGCCTCACTTCCCAACAGCGTGCCGATCTGGAACTGACGTTAACCGTGACTTGTTGTACACTGTACGAAAATACGACAAAGACCTCTCTGATGCTGGTTTTTATGTCTTCGCGGGTAGCATGTGGTGTCATGTACACAGCGTAATTTGCTGTTCCCCACAATTAAAGCTCCAGGACAGTTAGAGCCGGTGATCTAGCGGCCTATTGTTTTGTTAGGGAATTGACCATTCATAGCTTGTTGTGCAGTCATGGCAAAAGGGCAGGGGGAAAAATTTTAAGAGCAATTTTTGTACATAATTGAATGCTCTGCAATTATTGATTTACGTATCTTTGTGATAAATCATACCGTATGGCTGAATAATTCTAAAAACGCATTTTTTCGCGAACTTTGACGTTGAATAAAATTTATTTTAACGATGTGGGATCGATGGGGACTTTTCACATTTCATTTATATTGGAGTACTGAACATTCGTACAAATTTTCAGCTCTACGCGAATAATTGTACCTTTCCCCTATTTGTTGTACTGACTTAACCGTATTATGAATATCACAGAAGATAATAAGAAACAGGAATAAGTTTTGCAATCTTAGCATAAATATGTATGGTCTTAGCCGTTAAAGCTTAAAATTGAATGGTTGAGATATTAGGTGGACACGTTTGTATATGTGTGCATTATTATATGTATGAAATTGCCTTTAAAATAAAAAATGGAAATTCATAAATTAATTTCACAGTAAATGTTCCTTCATACAATTTTTTTCTGTGTACATCCAGACGAAAATTGTTGTAATTTATTAGTGCTAGTTTGCTTTTTTACCCACAAGAGTAAATAATAAATGATAAAGTTAAAGTACTACCATGAAATTCGGACACGTACATAAGTTTTAAAATATGTTACTGCGTGTGAATTTTTTTTTGTTCAAATATTTTAAGTACGAAATATCTACACAAATAATTTATAAATGTTTCAGTAAATATGCCATTTTTATTTTATTTTTTAGTCTGCCTTATCGTAATGATTTTCATATGCACGGACATTTGTTATGTGCTTTTTAATGACTCACATAACTATAACGATGCTTTAATTATAAACATTTAACGTTCTCGTCTGCAGATATATTAAGTGTAATTTAATATCGCGAAGCGTGAATTTGATCCTGTTGTTACATGTTGTAGTGAGTACAAAGAGAAGACAGCACTGAAGGACAGAGAGAAGGATGACACAGTGGAATACAATCCGAAAGTCACGTGGTTCTTTAACAAGGAGAAGTCTGCTCCACTGACAGGAGATGAAATGGTTACAGTACCATATATTCCAATTTTGGTAAGGATGTTTAGCTACAATGAAGATGTAGTTAGACTGTCAGAACTGTCATTTCATGAAACACACACTTGTGTGTGTGTATGTATATATACATATACACAAATGTAAATATACACAAACAAGTGTGTATATATACACACGCCTGTTTGTGTATATTTACATATATATAATGGAATTTATATATAATTTAATGTAATTATTATCTTCTGTCAGCTTAACTAACTAGCGTTATTACATAACATAATGTGATAAAATCTTATTCTCAAAGCATCTCAAGGAGCTTCCTGTACTAAACATCACGTGCTATATTACTCAAGGTTCCTACAGAGACCACAATAAAGCAAAACTCCAGGAATGTTTTATGACCGGTTGCAGCATTGAAGTTGAAGCACGCATTTGGGATCATTTACAAATTGAACCAGAACTAAACAGTCTTTTCTGTTGAACCATTGTGGTTCACTACCGACAGAATGAACTTTACTATGAACCAACGAGTCCGATGGGTCACGGAAGTTTGTTGATCATGGACAGTCAAGACTAAATCGATACCAAATGATACCAAACAAATAAATAAGTATGCCCACTACAAATATTATGAAATCATTTATGGGAAAATTATGAGCGCTTGGAAACATTAGTGTATATCGATTTATGTTTGACATTAACATAAATAAATGCAAAATATTTAGCAATATCTAAACAAAACTACACACAGCACAACTTTTAAAATACGCTCCTAGTAGTGTAGGAGATCGATATACATATTATTGATAATTTTTCCATTACTGCCACTAAAAATAGTGTACAAATATGCACTGTAATTTTTAATTGTTTAGTTTTTATTTAAGTACTACTGCTACAGGGATAATTCATACAATTATAATTTAAATAATTACTTCAGTATATAACAAGTAGGCCTATTCCGTTTGCAATTACACAAATTTCTGTTTCGTTAAAGAATATCGTTATATTGTCATTGTAACCTGTTTTATGTCTACGTGAGGCTAACGGTAATACGGTTGGTGCTCTCTTTATTTTATTCGTGTAGGTACAGCTCAGTTTATATAGCATAACATATTTCGTGAGAGTATTACAATTATTATAGAACACTGAATACACATTATTTTGCTGCATTCTTGCTTGACCGGAGATAACATTCAAACATCTATATTACACAATTGTAAGCCCACCGTAAGAATAAAACTCAATACGCTAAGCGTACGCTTATGCAATGTAAATGTATTGTATGTGAGGTGCCAAAAACTTACGAAAGGAAAGCATAACAAAATTGACGTGAATAACGAAACTGTTTAAAAATACCTATTCTTATTTTACAACATTGAACATGACTTCGTACTTAAAAAAAAAAAAAATACGAAACAGTTTCTAGGCAAGATATTTAATTCGATACGTTATTTTATCGGATCTAATTGCATTTTCACACACACTATTTTATGGCAATTATTTTACACTTCATCGAAATCACGATTCCTGCCAAAATTGTTTATATGCACAAGCGATCTGGTAACGCAACATGACGCGTTTCTTAAATGTATGTGAATATGATTTCAAATGTATTATTCAGCAAATTCCAAACAGCATTGATAACGGAGAATGAACGCAAACCAAGATAAGCCATACACAAATAAAACGTTATTTTAAATATTCAGTTGAACGTTATAACAGCGAAGAATGCAGCAAAAACAAGCCCTCGTTCGGCGACACATCACACACAACAGGCAACCCACATTCCACAAATATTCTATAAACAAATATCCCCCCTGACAAAAAAAAAACAAAGGCAACAAATAGAAATACGTATTTCATTCATACAATCGGTATATCAGAATGGAACCAAGATCTGAAGTTTAAGCGTTTCGACATCGGTCGATTACCTTTGTTCAACGCTCTTAGACAAGAACTCGGATGCGACCCAAGACTGAGAGGAAACGTAGATCTTATGATCTAGGTCCGGGACAATCAACGGTGTGAAAAGGCACTAAGCAATTTGCAATATACATTGAACAATATTTTTAATACGTCAGGTTTATTACATTTGTGTTAGGGTCTTTTCATGTCGAGATAAACTTTTAGCTTTCAGTGTTTACTGTTACCTAATTGTATTTTAACTCAGGAAAAATTCTGTACACTTATTATTATATTGTTCCCATGTCTGTACTTGTTCATATTAACATTAACAAACGTCCCCTTTAAAAGAATTTGCTTATGATATTAGTGATAGCACTGAATTGAATAATTTAAAAATATTTAGGCTGATCCAGATACGCCAACATTACCTTAACTGTGTAGTATATATATCAAGTGCTCACGTAAGATACTGTGCAGGAAAATTTACAACCGATCTACCCCCCCCCCCAATCATGTAATTATAAAATACATTTTGGCTGATATACTCATAGTCTTAATCTCGTATATCTAATATGAAACTTCAAATTCTTCGGACGCGTGACTTGTTGATGCCCCTGATTAGAAATTTTATTAGGTTTTTAAAGACCTGAGTTGAACTTATTCGTAATGCGTACATAGAACAATATATAATATTTATATATTGCGGCTTCTATTCTAAATAAATATCGTGTGATGAGGGTACTCGAGGGCCAGGGTATCGCACACTGGATGCAGATTTATTACTGGCCGCTCGTAGACATCTGCTTACTACGAAGGATGGCATAGGATGAGACCCTACAATGGAGAGGCACTGGAATGAGAAGTGGGGTAGGGAGATCACTGGCCAGTTTTTTATGTCACCACAATGGAGAGCGTTGTCAACCTTGCATCATCACACAACTGCGTCAAACATCCCAACATTTTGCGACAAAGTACATTTAGGAGACCCAATTATTTTTGTGAAAAATTTAATGCGACAAATTTTAGTGACCAGTCCATACGAACAAAAACTACTAGTCCTGAACCCGTGGAGGTATTTCTAAATATACTTCTCCGGCCGGGAATCGAACCGGAATCCTTGGCGCACAGGCTGAACTAAGTGGTCGGACACCATTCGTCAGCTGCGGCGCTGGTATTTATCCTTCCAATATAAGTAGAAAGAAAATACTGTAACTGTACACACAACATTTCTGTGCGACTGTGGATTAGAGATACAGTACATGCAGTATTACATCATTGATAATGCAGTACCGAAATACTATACACGTGTCTAGTTAGTACACACATACAGACAGCATTATTTGCAAGAAGAATGAAATCCAATAACAAATTAAAAATAATGGGTAAAGATACAATATACACGTATAAGGATGAATCAGGACGGAGTGTAAATATATACACACACACACGTATACGGGATGAATCAGGACGGATTATGTTAATTTAGATGTGATAGATCACAAAAACCATGTCGAAAATGTGATTTCAATTTGTCCCTAAAGTGAAAATCCTGAGAGTAATGCTACCCTGAAAAAAAAATTAACAAATTAATTAATATATCAAAAACCAAGACAAAAAATTTTGTCGAAGGTTTCACATGCTTGGTATGTAAGCATTTTCCAAATTCGTTCTCTCGTGTTCACAAGATTGCTCTTAAATTTGTTGAAAGATTTAAAACAACCAAATAAATATGTTATTTCTTGCTTGACTGAATTTTTACGTTACATAGTAACTTCTTTTCCAAGTACAAGCTTTACTATCTTGATTAATGAATCAGTGGCTAGTTTATTTATGTGTTTGGAAAACTGTTGCTAATGATAACGATCCACTCTTTACATGACAAGAAACACATTTTGAAACGTAATTTACAACATTACTGACGCAAGTAATGGGACGTCTGGTTTGTGTAGTTTCATGTCCATATCGATATAGGTTCAACTGTCTGTAGAATTACCTGGAATTATGGTTTTGTTAAACCTAGTGCACAATGCCATATATTCATGGGTTATTTTAGTACAGCAGTTTTCCTCGCCACAGAATTCAACCACTTTACTTGCTATGTAACCTACTTTTACACTATACGAGTAACAATTCTTCGATTTAAAAAGCTATCGAAACCGCTTCATTGCCACAAACGCCTTTTGGTAATCCGCCTTGCAAGACAGTTGCAACGCCTGCACATGTTTCAGGCGATACATTTTTTGTATTTCAAATGGCGAAAATTTGCCGTGCAATTTTCTCGAAAATGGTTCGCTCTAGCCCTTTACGACAAGACTAGCTATTTTATTACATATTTTATTACACTTTTGCACCTGGTCAATTTTCTGTAGTACAACATGAATAATAATGATGTGTTCAAGAGTTACAAGACAAAACAAGACGTTTTATTCATTTTGAATAATGATAGGCCTGCTATATGAACAAACTAAATTTCTGAAAATCAAGAACAGTTATTGTTGATACGATGGTCAGAGTATCGTTGTTTTATATGTGGTGGTTTTTGAGATGTTAATTAATTTGTAATTCAAAAATCTATTTTCAGGGCAGTATTACTTCCACAATTTTCACTTTGGAAACAGATCGAAACCACATTATCGACGTATTTTTTGTGATCACCAGATTAAGTTAACACACTCCGTCCTCACTCTTCCTGTATATATATATATATATATATACACATAACATTAACAAAATTAAATTTGTTCAACACAAAATAATTTATGGCCCAAAATCAAGTACATGATTCTTTCCGGGAAATAAAAATGGGGTTTTATTGACCGACATTACTGTGTAGTGAATATTGAGGGTTATAACCGACATGGAAATTTAAATTCTGAAATAAATATCTGTAAACATTCAAAACTGAACATGTTATACAGCTATAAAATAGGTAGACTTTATAAAATTTCAAGAAAATTAAATTATTATTGTCTTAAAACATGATCCGGCGAGGCAACAAATAACGCATCACTACCACGTGTTTTAAAAATTGACGCGTATTATTTATATATTGTCTATTTGCTTTGAAGTGAGAAAGTGCGAAGAGAATGTACGGGATCAGAGATAAGGTCTGTCAATGAAAACATGCAGTGTTCACGTGTTTCCAGCTTGTTATCAGGGGAGCTCGCCACGTGGAGTTGCGGACAGGTACTTGAGTGTAGAAAAACGTGCATGCAGAGGTATTATTAGAGAAAATATTAACACACTAAGTCTTGTGAACCTATAAGTGTGAAAGATATAGGTGTGAAGATTCCCGACAAAACTCTCTAAACATCAACATCGTCCGGCATATTACGCAATGCAGAAATCCGAACATAAATATAACCCAGGTATCCTCTTGAGGGAAGTTAGTGATCAAAACGCTTAAATGCCGCGACAACCAAAGTGTAAAGAAATAAAGAAGTAAATTTCTCTGCGAACAATAAGTTTTTATCAATGTGGTTTAGAATAAATTATATATATATATATATATATATATATATATATATATATACACACATATACATACATGCATGGACACTAACACATCTATACATACACACACAAGTCCCTTGTGTGCATAGTACGCCTCAACTTAATCACACGCAAGCCAATGTGATGAAACACAAACAGAATAATATTACAAGAAGACTGGTTACAAATGAACTCAAGAAGCAGACATACCTTGCTGAAGTAGCCGACGGTGTGGCAACCCTGTGAGTCGTCCAAGGTCATCACGTAGAAGAGGAAGGGCTCCACATAGTCTTGTGGTCGAGGAAAAACTTGGCAAGGAGGCTAAAGGATAAAGTAAAGAATAAATACGTGACAGAAGGGTGGTTTCATATATTGGTAATTATCGACATTAAAACAGGCGAGTTAACATTTTATACAGAGAGCTGCTGAACCCTACCGACAAACTTCGTCCTATAGTTCATCATAAGCTGAAATATAGGACTACAAGGAATACATTGCATAAGATTTTTTCAAGTAACGCAGCCGAAATGAACGATGAGTGTCTGTATTTATGGATACTGAATTATTAAATTACGAAATACACAACCCAAAAAAAAAAATGCAACAGCAACCTACATCGATAAAAACTAAGGGGAACTTACACCTGTCATGTAAAAAATACTGGTGGTGTAAGTTTAATATTTAATATATCGTGTGAGCATGAAATTAACAAACAATTTACAAAAAAAAAATCCGTGTGTTTTTACGTTGAATGCAGCCGTTATTTTTTAATATTATTTCAAATCATATTCCTTTAACGCAATTTAGTGTTAGGTTTACAACCTGATATTTGCTGGTAGCATATGATAATTATAGATATGTAATCTCGGAAAGGATTATGTCTTGAGTAATTCACACCGACGCCTAGGAACTGTCGCTGAAATGCTTGTAGGTGTGTGGTGACATTGTCACCACAATGATTGCCTCCCGACATCTGGAGGCCTATGCTCGAGTTTTCAGTCGCATGCGAGCAGGAAGCCGAATGGTGTTTAGCCGAAAAGAACACAGTGTTGGTATGCTGGAACCATTCGAGTTCACTTGAAGCGTTCGGAATGGAAGTCGAGTAATTCAAACCGAGTAACTTGGCCGTCTCGCATACGAATGTGTGCACAAAATCATATTGCGTATTTCTGTTTTACTTTTCAGAGAGTTTTGTATCTAAGGAATTAAAACTAAAAGGAAAATTAATTCAATGCAATGTAACGAAAACTGTTTTATCAAGCAGTTGTGTGTTTTTCTTTATGTTTAAAATTGTCATCAACATTTATAAAATGTTATAAAGACATAGTTTTGAATTTTATTTAATTAATTTTTATAAATGTAATATTTATATAATATACATAAAATGCTTCAAATTTTTTAGAATATTCCAGGGCTGGGTTAATTGTAATTATAATTTACATTTCATATTTACGAAATATTTAAATACTCTGAATTACATATTGGAAAAAACACTCAATTCCAAAGCATAATATTAACTGCATATGCAAATTTCCTTTATAAAATTGTAGGTGAAAGTAAGCCTGATGTAAATAACATTTAAAACTAATTATAATTTTTAATTAAAACGTTATTCAACAGATGTGTCAAAATAATTTCACATTTTAAAACTGTGAGCATTGTAATGATGTGGTAAAACACTTCATGGAGTTAATTAACAATTATTTCAACATAATACTTTTTTAATCTCGCTAAATATTTTTTAACAAGTGTCTTGGAACGTTTAAAGTAAGGATATAATAGCTTACCAAGTACGTAGTTCATATAATTACTAATACATAGGGGCCGATAGTTTTCACGAAAGACTTCTGTACTACTCTCTTTCAACGTCCTACGTGCATGTCTATAGTTCATCTTCGTGTCAATAGGCTGCGTCTATTTGTGTAGAGGCGTCACTTATTTGACTGTGCCAATCAGAATAAAGAAAAACGCTAAGAGTCATGAACATCCATTCACTGACTACGAAGCAAAACTGTAGGTGAGCACATAAGTGATTGAACCATGTTGGTTCAAAAATCTCACTTGTAAATACTGTTGCGTGTTGGCCGGGCAGCAGGCACATTACATCATGCTGGGTGGTCAGCCCTGTGAGTCAACCAGTGATGTCATGGGTTTCGCAGCTATGTCGCATCTCCCGAGAGACGTCACTGGGTTTCCCCGATGACGCCAGTGCGAATACGTGACTATCAACAAGTACGACCGAGGTAATGTCTATTTTTAGACTTCAGGTCACCGTATTTCATCAGCCATTGACGTCATTGAAGGGGCCGTATAAAAGCATCGGAACTGCGCAACATGAGTCGGTAAGGAAGTGAGAGTCGTGACGAGTCAGTCTAGTATTGCAGAGTCTGGAAGAGAGTCGGGAAGAGTCAGCCTTGTGCAGTCTTGTAATAGTGAAGATGAAGTGAGACCGAGAGAGGTGTGAGGCAGCGAGCGCCCCTGGGGTCGGTGTTGCCACTGGGGTGGCGATGGACGTCGTGTGAAGTGACGGGCCGAGAGGCGATGCTGACGGCGTCGAGGCTGATGTAACATCGGCGGAGCTGACGAGGTGTGACATCACGAGGATGGCAGCACGGCAGCAATGGTCGGTGTCGAGGCTGAGTAGCATCAGCGCCCTGCAGAAGGGACAGACAACACTCAGGTGTTGTGTCGGCGCGACTGAGCTGACGAGATGTTGCATCTCGAGGATGGCAACACGACAGCTGTTGTTGGTGTCGAGGCTGTGTGACGCCAGCGGGTTGAAGGAAGGATGAACAACACTTGTGGTGTTGTGTTGGAGTGCTGCAGAGGCGGTGAGCTGTGGAGAGCAACACTGACGGTGTTGTGTCGAGGAGGGCAGTAACTGGCTACTTGAGGAGACTGTCTACCTGGTGATTCAAGAGAAGAAGTGTTTCGAGAGTTCACTATTGGTCCTGCTCGGAGGAGGTGCTAAACTTGTACAGAGAGGCTGGTGAGGGCATCTTGGTGATGTCAGGAAGACATCTTGGTGATGTCAGGAAGACGTCTTGGTGACGTCGGAGTCTACTGCGAGGCTACAGGCACATACCTTTGGAGCAGTACTGGGTGAGACTAGAGGACCTCTGCTGCGGGTCGACAGGTGAAGAAGAGGTGTGCGACGGGAGTCGAACCGAAGACTTCAAGAGTGAAGACAGTGGTGCACTCTGGATGATGCACTGTACATGGTGAGCCATCCTCCCTTAGGACTTTTAAGGTTGTACATTGTCATTTGAGTAACTGTTGATTGGATATATGACAGGATTATGTGATTTGTAGTGTTTAATTAATTAATGGTAAATATTCTTGTGCTTTAATTTTCTAAGTTAATTAACGTTCTGTGGCGCAGTAGTAATTGTGTGTATAATTAATTGTGTTGTGAGAGTTATAGTTGATTACTGTTTTGTGTATTTCGTATCTTTGTGAGCTATTAAATACAGTACTTAATTTAACTCTTTTATTTATAATTATAAGACCTCTATCCCAAAAGAACTCATGGGAATAGCCCACATGAAAAGTGTGTCCTCAAACTTGTAATAATACATTCGTGTATGACAACATTTACCTAAAACATTTTGTACATCATCAAAAGATAAATATTTATTAACCTAGTTAATCACATTATCGAGTATACTTGGCGATGCATCTGAGTTTCAGAATATTTTGTAAACCGGACTTATCTGTTCCGGAAGGTAAGTTTAATTAATTATTGAATTTTAAAACTATTGTAAAACGAACAACTTATTACTTTGTTGAACTTAGAATAAAGAATATGCAATATTTATTACAAATAATAGGCTGCTTGTTCAGCAAATTCATTGTTCCAAAATGTGTATAGGCCCAACAATTCTAAAGTTTAAAACATATTTGTTTATAGGTCGACTATCTCGAAAATTCAAAGTTGTTAATTAATTATACCTATATGTTATTGCGGTTTGGATACCTATGCATTTCACATGTATCAAATTTGAATGTTTATTTAATTACGAGTATAATTAATTTAATAATTGGATTTTATTCGTGACATTTTATTCACAGAAATTCTTAATAAGGTACGTTGATATTCGAGAACAAATATACAGACTAAATGCTTTTAAGTATTTCGAATATACCGTTACACATTTCGAACATATGAGCAGTCACTGACAGCGCTGGTCCATTTCTTACAATTTATTGCAGTAGCGTGCTGTGAACTAATTCAACGAATGCTATAGTGGACTGAACTTCTTTTAGTTACTCGAATTAAGTGAGTAGCAACGTCCGAATGTGACATATCTCAGTGACGAGTTGGTTGCCCGCGAACATCTCCCATGTCGGAGGTGATTCACACGTGAAAGATGACTTGTAGAGTAAACACACGGCACAGTAAGATATGTAGTAGGAGAAAAACAGCTTCTGAAAGGGCGAGTTCACTGAAAAATTTCATTGTTTTATGTTTTAATGCTTTATATTTGGTCGATATATGGTTATTTCGTAGACATACAATGGGGTTATTTTCACTGTAATTAAATTATTTTTGGTTTCATAGGTTTTTGTGTAATGGTATACCAAAGTCCAAATTTTTGTAAACATATTTTATGCTAATATGAAAAATAACTGACTTACCGACGTGAAACCTTTCACACTGAATAACAGTGTCTTGGGCTACGCCAAGCCTGCTTTATTTTTATTTTTTTTAAGTTTGAGAGAATTGGCTATCTTTAATTTAAGTTCAGTATTTTATAAAAAACACAAAATATAGTTAAATGCTGTTTTTAAACATATCTTGGCTTAGCCGATCACATTGTTCTTCAGTATGAATTATTTCATTTCGTTAAGTCGGTTGGTTTTCCTTTCTAGTAAAGAAACAGTTTTATGCAAATTTGGACTTTGACATGCCATTATACAAAAATGTAAAAGCTAGAAAAATTTAATTACAGTAAGAAGAGTTACAATAAATTTTTGCAAAATATACCATACCTCCATTTTTTCTAAGAGTATAAAATTTATCAAAACAATTAATATTGTCGGTTAACTTCCCATTAATACCTCAATAATGTATCACTCTACACCCCATCTGCGCAAAGAACTAAGCCTAACATTACTGCGATTTTATTGACAACAGATGACTTAATTAAACTCAAAATCTTATTACAGTACAGTGTGATTTGACAATCTTAGCTGTTTATTTAAAAATTGAATATCTTATTTCTTAGTAACTTGATTTATAGCTGACATATTTCCAACTATATATCCCACACTGTAAATAAGTCACATTACTGTACCTAGAATTAAAAAAGAAACATTTTTAACAGCAAACTGTTGTTTTCCTTTCATATTTCTTGGTAGTTATCATATCTGCTACTAACAGAGCTAATTTTCATGACTCAAATGACATTTTTTATATAATATTCCTGATAATAACATGAGTAGAAATTAAAATTAGTTATTTAACATAAAATTCTACTAACTGCAGCCAACAGCAAATAAAAATCAACAGGCGTATTAAATGTAGTTTTGCACAATTCGATCGTTTAATGACAGTAATCATATAGCCAAAACCATTTTAAATGGAGCTAAATTGTTTAAAAAATTGAAGTCAACCAAACCAACAAGATAAGAGATTTAAAAAAAAATTACCAAACAAAGACTGGAACCCAAAGCATGTCCTACGTGTGCGACACATCGCACGTATTTTACCACTTTTTTTCACTTTTTTTGTTTTATTTTTTGTTTTTATAATAGTAATGAAATATGCCTATATACACATTAGAATACACACATTAGAATACACATCTAATACACACATTAGAATAGTAACATCATGTACGTCCAAGACTCATATTAGCGTGAAACAATAAATGCAATCGCCTGCCAACACGCCGTAAGATGGGTGGTACAACCCTAGAACCCAAACAAATATACACCATAGTGTCTTTCCAATATGTTACGTTGTAGGAAGTCCCATCGTTCTGTGCGAAGTATTTGGATATAGTCACTAAGTGTCATGGAGGAGTCCTGGACAGCTGTGATAAGAATAGTGTGTGCACGGAACCAAACTGCCTCCCGTTGTTTAATCCTTTGTAAGAGCTTAAATCGAAGATGTTGTTGTCATTAAGGTCTATTACTGGAAGACACATAATATTGGCGATTCTTGTTTTAGTCCACCTCCATATAGGTTGTGTTGCCGAATAGTAAGTTACCCTATGTAGTGCCGTGTCTAAGCGTCCACACCACGGACAGTCAGCAGTTCGGGTGAGCCCTATCTTCTTTCTTTTGTACGCTGTTTGAGTGTGTATCAGTAAGATACATAAAACGCACCATCCGTAAGCACTTTGGTGTGTTTATATCAGACAGTTCCACGCAGAATAGTACGACATTGACCGTATAATGAAAAACGCGCATCGGGAAATATCTGCATTCCTCTGTACGGAGCGTCATGTATAAAGTCTTCGTTGTCGCACACGTTCCCGTATGCATGGTCGTTATGAATTCCATTGTTTTCACACATACCTTCCAGAACTGTGCAGGAAGGATATGAAGGTGGTCGTATATATGACGATGAATGTTCTTTGAAGTCTCCTCGCCGTGTAGAAATGTGTCGATATCATTCGCCGCGAACATAGCTGTAGTTTTTGACTTAATGTCTATCAGCCCCATACCACCAGCACTCGTTGGGAGATGCAGTTGTGTCAGTGCCACTTTCAAAAAATGAGATTTCCAGATATACCAGCCTGTGTACTTTATAATCTGCGCTAATTGAGAGGGCGGTAGTGGGAGAAAGTGTGCAGTATACCACAATTGAGATAGGACGAACACATTGACAGTATGGACACGTTGTATTATAATTTGTTTACTTGTCGTGAAGGCTATCATTTTGCCGCGGCACTCAGATAAAAATTCCGCCAAATTCTCCTGCAACAGCTTGGATAGCTCCTTATAAGAGGTTACACCTAATATCTTCAACTGTCCGACATCTCTGAAATTGTGTCAGAGGAGCGGTGAGTCCGCAGTAGTGACATTATTCAGGGCGAAAAAAGCACTCTTCTGATTATTCACCTGTACGTTAGAGACTGCTTGGTATTGCACGACGCACTGATTGATCGCATCGATGTCCTGTTGCGACCGTACGATGCAAATGACGTCATCGGCGTAAGCCGTGAAATGTATCAAACTTCGCCCTAAAGGAGACGTTTCCATGCGCTCATGTAAGAGACCTAGAAAAGGTTCTAAACCAATCGTGAATAAAATCATTGATGAGGGATACCCCTGCCGGACAGATCTCACGATCTCTGTCGAATGCTTTATGAAAGTCTACATGGAGAAATGCGCCAGTATTTTTGTCAATGTTGGCTTATAGATATACATTTCGCAGTGCCGTGAAACTGTTGAGTACTGTCCGCCCAGGGATAGAGCAGGCGTGCCCCGCACATATGATTTGCCCTAGGACCTGTCGTATACGTATAGCAATCACACTCATTATTAGCTTGTAGTCAGTGTTCAGTAGCGTTACCGGCCGGTAATCTTCAACGGTCTGCGGTGTGTGTGTTTTCGGCACCAAGACTATGACACCCTCACGTTGTGATTTGGCCAGTGATTTATTGTGAAGAACGTCCCGTATCATGTCTCTGAGAGCCGGTTCTATTATGTCCCAGTAATTTGAGTAAAACTCGTATGGGAGTCCATCCGTGCCAGGAGATTTATCGTGAGGCAGCCGTTTAATGACGTCTAAGATTTCCGCGTCCATCACTGGAGCGACCAACCCGCCAGCGCCCTCCTGATCAAACCGTTCTTTGCAGTGTGACAATACTTCCGTAAGCGCCCCAGCCCGTATGTCGTCTGGTGTAAATAACCGTGAGTAGTATTCTGTGCATGTCTTCACGATAAGAGTGTTGGTTCTAATGCACTATCCCGTCCTGGTCACTGAGTTTGGTGATGGCTAATTGGCCCCATTATGGTGTTTTTGCTTGCACGCCATGTATAGGCTCAGGGTTTCTCCTGTTGCAATGGATACGTCTTTAAGCAGAGCAGACTGAGCAGAAAGTTTTGCTATTTGCATGTCTCGCATCTTCGTTTTTACAGCTTGGATGCGGTCTAGAGTGACCGAATCGTTCGCAGCTGGCTGTTGCCACGCGTGTAAAATGGTCTCGTAGAAAGACAATATTTGGGCACGTTGTGCTGCTATTTGCCGCGAGTGTTTCATAAATAAGACCGTATTTTATGCTTGATATATCGGTCCCACCATTTGATCGTAGTCGTATTCTGACGTCGGCGCTCTATCCGCATACTCCTTCGACACACTCAGCCATTTAACTTCCTCCCTTTTCAGATTCTCATATTTTCCAAAAGGCAGGGGAAGTGTAAAATTGAAACAGATCTCTGTGTCAAAATTGTACAGCAGGTTTCTATAAACTTAATGTAACTTTGTTCCACCTGTGCTTGTACCCACGAAGACGAACGTGTTTTCTAGTCGCACAAATCATATTTTGGGGTCCGACACCCACCATTCGGACACACCAACCGTCACGTGTTCGACCATAAAGCATTCGCCGACTGTGGATCTGAAATATCTGTGCCACGTGGTCCGGTCACATGAGACTGCAATGCTACACGTGTGATTGGCGCGCTGCTTGAGATGACGCGAGTGGTCGGTGGTGTGACTCAAGAAGAGGTGCTGGAGATCGCTGTTATGCGGAAGATCGTGTTTGACGTGACAGTTTTCCTCACAGCACCTCGTTTCAGAGGGATGATCGTAACAACGCGCACTTTTCCAAGCCCTGAAATTGACAGATTAAATCGCTGTCATGACTGCAGCCTCTCGACATTTTCGGGGAGGAAGGCTACAAAAGATAGTGTAACTGGTAAGTATGACAATGGAAGGGAAAACACATTTACTGTAATCAGACCAGATACGTATTAGTAGACTACTCTCACAGCATTGTACACAAATGTCCGCGTATCTTAGCTGCGCGGGTTGCTTGTTGGAGACTTACTCTCTCTGTTTTTCTAACTGGAGAGCATCTGACTACACCTGCACTATGCGGTCATACATTGGCGACCAGTCCCCTCACATCCAGCAGTTTAGCCTATCTGCCTTGCTACTTTCTGCTGTTGCTGCTGTCCTACATGTGCTGCGACGTCTGTGCAGCTGGCCCTGCCAAGTGGATGCAGTCATACACCACTTGTTAGCTCTAATGTGTTCATTTCAGTTTAAGAGAAATAGTACGAATTATTTACATACATTAATATGACGAAACATCTGGTTTATGCACGACAGAGCGCAGTCACACATCAGCTACATTGATCGAGATGCACTGAATGATATCTTCAGGACAGGTGTATAGGTAGGTTTGGACCGGTTCCATGACATGCACGATCCCCCGACCTCAGTACTTCAGATTATATCTGTTGGGCCACCTTAAGCAATTGGTTTATTCTGGAAACATTCCCAGTTCAGCCAGACTTCTTCAACGTGTCATGGATATATGTGATTCTTTAACTTACCTGTCTCCGCAACACGACGAAAGAAGCAGCACAATAATGTGATATGAACGTGCAGCCTTATGCCCATTACCATTCGCGTGACTGCATATAAAAATCATATCAGCCTGCCCTCAGAACTGCGCAACAACACGAACATGAGTCAAATATCACGAACAGATTATTCACACACATAAACAAGTTTTCATGGTACACTCTATTTCACATACGTTTGGTAAAATTTGACAGCTATTTATGGGCAATAGTTTTTAATATTTAGTGATTTGTGGAACAATGAAACTCGAACGTTGCAGCATAAATGGTGAAATTGACATACCCGGCTCATTTTGGAACTAAATAAATTTAAATGTCTTGATTGAGCAACAAATTATAAAATAACAAAATTAATACCTAATAGTAGCTGTTAAATAAATTACATGAAACAGATTATAACATACAGCCATGGAGGATTCAAATGAGTTTATGACACTTTCACCTGTGCTAAGATAATAAAAATTAGGACATCTGCAATAAATGACATTATTAAATGACTGTTTACAAAACTTACTATCTTGCAACACATTTAAGTAAACTTTCATTAATAATAATAATAATAATAATAATAATAATAATAATAATAACAAAACAATAAAAGTTTTAGTGACATATGTTTGTATGAACTTATTTTCTGGTTTTCGTGTGGGGAACCTGTTTGTTGTTGTTTCCATTGCTGTTGCTTGCATTTGTTACTATGTATGACACCTTTACTAAACAAGTGTTTTGTTAACACTTGTTCTTAGGCATGTTGATGAACAATAGTGATGAATGTGATAAATATGTACACAGCAAACGGTTAAATGATTTTGAGTATATGTATTACAGGGTTATGAGTGTCCTAGCTAACATCCAAGAAGAGTATGCTAAAAGTGAAAATACAGTCACCGTGGTCACTCGCGACGAAACTCGTGTGTCTTTTCCTAGGATCCATTTCCCGTCATTTTCATGAAAACCATTTCAATGGACAAATTTTTTCAATTTATTTTCTTCGCTAGTGGTGAGTAATGAGCATTTAAGCCTTGTAGAAAAATTTTGATACTTGACATCTTCATTGTCAGTCGAACCATTACCATTATTCCAAGTCATTAGATTGATTTCAGAGAATTTCAGTGTAGCTGGGAGGTTAATTCACAAGAGGTACAAAAACAATCTTCTGATATTGTCACATCTCTTTGATTCAAATTTGCAAACCCCAAAAGTTTCCCGGTCTAACCCTGCCACAGTATCTACATTCGTTTTAATATTGACTGGGGATGTGGCAGCCTTGCAGTTATTGAAATTAAACTTTGAAGCTTGGGACCCATTATTATTATACCTTCTGGATAGGAAGTTGGATGACCATTTACGACAACAGTAGGAATTACATATTAGTAATGAGGCAAATGCTTTGCCAACGTTCAGCCAATTTTCATCATTTTTGGAGGCTCATCGTAGATCTTCAGAGTGCATGTCCATGTCCGGTACCTCAAGATTGAGGTTTTCCACCAAGCTACCACAGACGTCAGATTCGTCACACCTCGCTATTCGTTGGAAGCACAGTAATACATGATTCACAAAATGTGTTGCTGTCCACAGCTATGGTAGCTGTACAAGATGAATTTAGTGTTTACCACACTGTGCGTGCACTCCTTTACTCAGCGAGTCAATCAAGTTTCGTATCCGAGGGCTGTGCTCAGCGCTTGGGTCTGGCACGCAGAAAAGCACACCTTCCTGTTCATAGGCTCTTCTAATCATCACTCCATCCAGCAAAATGATTGAATGTGGCATACGACCAGTAGGAAATAAGACACTACATCTGTCATTAATAGCACATGTTTTGCCAAATATAATTGAAGAATTACCACCGGTTCTGCTGCTCATTGGGATAGTATAGCACGTCTGCAACTTGCTGACCCTTTATTCGCTATTACTGCACCCATTGAGGTATTGATAGGTGCTGACCTATTTCCAAACATTCTTACAGGCAATGAAATTGTTAAAAATATTTATACTACAGTGGAATTGGATACTGTTTTTATTTGGGTATTGATGGACCAGACTAACAAACTACTTAGGACATCTTAAAATCCTTCAGTGACATTGTTTGTGTCCAGTACGTATCAACCATAGCCATACACTTTGTGAGGGATTTTGGGAAGTAAATCATAGCCCTTCAAAAGGTTTTCTCCCTCCAAAAGATCACTTGTGTGAATCCGTTTTTGAGGAAACCCATCATCGAAAACCATCAGGTCGCTACATTGTGTCTCTGCCCTTTCGCCACCTAAAACCTGAGTTGGGTGAATCACGGACATATACAGTGGGGTGTTTGAAAAGTTTAGAACAACGCTTGCATAAGCAACCGCAATTGCGTGCAGAGTATGAAGACTTCATGGAAGACTATTTGAAGTGTGGCAATGTGGCACCAATAGACAATCCACTTGAATACTTAAATTTTTCGTATTATCTGCCTTATCATGGAGTTGTAAAAAGTGGACGTAAAACCACAAATATTCGTGTTGTTTTAAAGGCTTCCACTAAATCACAGCTTGCTTTCAGTCTTAATGACGAGCTGCTAACAGTGCGTAAACTTCAGACAGATCTTAGTGAAATCTTACTACCGTTTGGAATTCCCGAAATAGTTCTCACCGCCGACATCAAGTAGATTTACAGGCAAATACTGGTTGAAGCTGAACATCAAGAGTATCAGAGAATAGTGTGGCGCTCGTCTCCTGATGAGCCCATAAGAGATTATCGTCTACACACAGTGAGGTATGGAGTTTCCTCGGCTTATGTAAATTATATTGTTATGGTAGTAACAAGTGTAACTGTGGCCTTGGCATTGGGATATGAGTTGATAGCACTGTTGAAGGCAGGTGGATTCCAACACAGGACGTTTTCTAACACTCATACCGAAGTACAAGCAGGGTTATCCACAGATCCACAGAGAATCTGCAGTACTCATAATAATAGGCCTTCGATAAAGACAACTATGCTGTTAATAAGGTGCTTGGATTTTGTCGGAGCACTACCTCGGATAGCATTTCAAACAATATAATTCCACCAAGTGTAATTAAAACAAAGCCTACTGTCCTTTCAGACATTAGCAGAATCTTTGATCCACTGGTATGGTTGGCGCCAGTTCTCCTGTATGCTAAGGCACTCACGCAACAGCTGTGGCTTACTGGAACTGTCCGGGATAATGAGCTCCCTCCTGACACACTGCATGTGTGGGAAACATTCAGACAAGAGTTGCCATTATTTTCACAACTACAATTGCCTCGAGGCATTCCACATGTTCTGTAAGCTGTTAATGAGTTGCATGGATTTTACGACAACTCGGAAGCCGGATATGCTGCAGTAGTATACCTAAAATCAGTATCCCTAGATGGGTGCATTAAAGTGACACTACTAAAGGGGAAATTTAGGGTAGCAACAGTCAAACAGCTTACCATTCCACGACTAGAATTATGTGCTGCTGTTATGGAAACCAAGCTGTTAAACTTTGTCAAAGCAGTTTACAGTAACATACTTCGTATTCATAATATATTTGCATGGACAGACTTCACTGTAGTGTTACATTGGATTGCATAATCACGTAATAGAAGGCAGACGTTTTTAACCAACGGAGTGAGTCAAATACAAAAACTGTTTCCCAGACACTGCTGGAGCCATGTAGCTTCGGAAAGTAACCTTGTAGATTATGCATCCCGTGGATTTCTGCCATCTCTACTGTTCAATCATGCTTTTTGGTGGTCTGGGCCGCCATGGTTAAGTCAAGCTTACGTTGAATCATACGTTCTCTCAAACATTAATAATCACGACAGGGAGTGCATCACTTGTAAAGAGAAATCTGGTGTTGTGAACTGTGCAATACAGGTTTCTTGGGACTTGGTTGCTCGCTATTCCAATCTAGGAAAATTACAATGTGTTACTGTTTATCGTTTTAGGTTTGTGTTGAATTGTAAACTACCCAAAAAGCAAAGATCATTAGAACAATTAACAGTAGAGGAACTCAAGAGGAGCCTTCACATTTGCCTACAAAAAACTCAGTCCACATATGTAGCAGATGTAGCAGCATTAGCAAGAGGACAACCTAGATCAACACTCATTCATGAATTGAACCCATTTCTAGATATCACAGTTCTTCTCCGGGTAGGTGAAAGGCTAAGTCATGCAAAGCTTCCATATCGTACCCAACATTCCCTATTTATGCTCAAAAAGCATGTTGTCACCACTCTCATAATAAATCATTATCATTACCTTCACCTTCGAAATGGTCTTCGTGCTCTGCAATAAATACTCATGCAATTTTTAAATGTTTGTTGCAATGGGAGTTTACAATTACAATTTATTGGTTTGTGAACTTTTTCTATTGCTCATGTATTGTTGATCAAACTTGTGCTGAATGACAAAGTACAAAAAAGAAAAAGAACATAAAAAAACTATGTAAAACACACAAAAAAATTCCAGAGGAATTCTGTCAGCTTTTTTTTATTAATTATATACATTAGACCACAAAGAATTCTAGAGATAGAATTCCGTCGGATATCGACACAATGGCCAGATATGAAAGACAGACACAAAAATAGAACCAAATTCCCATTATGAAAGAAAATGGAAATAGACAAAATACAGTGAACAGTGGACAACAAACAAATGACAATAGACAACGCAACACAAGGTGAAAACAACGAAAAAATACAACGTTTCGGGAATTGCGATCTATTCACGTCTTCAAAGTTGACAGAATTCCTCTTGGAATTATTTTGTGTGTTTTATATAATTTATTTGTTCTTTTTCTTTTTTGTACTGTCATTCAACTCAAGTTTTATCAGCAAAACATGAGCAATTGCTTATGTCCACAAACTAATAAATTATAATCAATACTCAGCCAACAATTCTGGATTTTGTCTGCTAAATCCATATTCAAGCAAATTTCACGACAGTGTGTTTAAGCGCATCCACACTAGGCCCACTCCCTTCACAGCTGGGGGCCGATTATTTGCACCGACGCAAGTGCAGAGCAAGTTAAACGCTTCTTCTATGGCATTGCATGAGTATATAATTCGAATGCAGCGCAACCTGACATAACACAGGTGCAAATTTTGCGTTGCACCCATAAAAGGCGATTTTTAATCACCCCCCTGGGCGAACTTGCTGCCCCTCGAGTACAAGTTGAAGCGTTTCAACACACTGGAGTTTATTACAGTGGCCCCTTTTATGTCACCGTGACTCGAGCCCGAGGCTGCAAGTCCACCAAAGCATGCTTGTGCTTGTTTGTGTGCATGTCTACAAAAGCCTTACATCTAGAACGAGGGAGACCGAGCCATAAGTATAGTGACTGCAGAAGTAACATTGTTGGGACATCCAGAGAATTCGCTGAACTGTACAGATTTATGCATTCTCCTCCCCACAGTGACAACATCGGCTCCACTCTGTGCAAGGAAGAGATTGTATGGCATTTCAAATTCCCAGTTTCAACAAATTTCGGAGGCTTGTGGGAGGCAGGTATGAAATCAGTAAAGAGTCACCTCACCAAGGTTAGTGGAAACCAAATCTTGTCGTATGAAGAACTGCCCAATTTACTGTTTCGTATTGAAGGGGTTTTGAATTCTCGTCCTCTGGTTGAATATAGTTCTGACCCTTCTGATATAGAGGTGTTCACCCCAGCTCACTTTCTCATATTACATACAATTACAACCGTACCAGAACCTAAGGTTTCGCTTCTTAATATCACTCGCTTGAATCGTTGGCAGTTGATTCATCGAATAGTTCAAGACTTCTGGAAGATGTGGCGCAAGGAGTATCTTCACACCCTTCAACAGCGCAGCAAGTGGACCAAAGGTGACCGCCTCCCCCAAAGGTTGGAGGATTGGTGATCACTAAGGAAGACAAAGTGCCTTCTCTTCAATGGTGTCTTGCTCGGATTTTGGCTCTACATTCTGTCCCAGATGGAGTTCCTAGAGTAGCTACTGCGAAGACCACCACCAGTGTGCTTCAACATCCAGTCATTAAATTGTGCCCCTTACCAACCAGCGAACATTATTAACTCTGTTATTGTGTTTTTCTTTATAATTTCTTGTGTGCCTTTACCAATCGTTGTTTGTATTACATTTGTTACTGGATTGTTACAAGGGTTGAGGTATGTTTGTTTTTGTTTCCATTGCTGTTGCTTGTAGAGTTGCTTGCATTTATTGTTATGCTTGACGTCTTTACTAAAGAAGTGTTTCGTTTATGCTTTATTTTGTATGAGACCAATATGACGCGAAGTAAATAAAAGTTGTTGATTACTGATACGAATTAGTAATTTACTGGTGTTCTATTCTCAACGAAATTGGAGCGAAGTGTAGAAATTCAGTAAGGTCCTCCGGAGGAAATGCGTTATTATCGAAACAGGCAGAACCTACCCCCGGAGTTTGTAAAGTATTTCAGATACAGTATATATATGTGTGTGTGAATAGTGCAAATCGTATTAAAGATACCAAAACTATATTTTAAAACGAAAATTGGAGGCGACAAAAACGTAAAATAATATAATGTTACATTTCTGGGAAAGGAGAACTATTCGGGAAACTACTTATTAGAGTAAAGAACATCACACGATGTTAAATTATAAATATCGTCTGTATTTAATGAGATATAAACACATGGATGTCCCGGTATTATGTCTATGTCAAATGTGTTATAAAGACAGTTTTCAAGAATATGGCATGAATCCTGTAAATATGAGCGTGTTTCACACAAAACTCGCGTTTGGGAAACCTTTCTACTCTTAACATGGGTAAACTGTGGAATCTACATAAGTAATTAAAATTATTATAATGATCACTGAATGAAACTGCATAAATAAGGAACCTGTGTTAAAAATAATAATTGGACCATGAGTAACATATTATAATGTGTGAAAGCGTGACGTAAAAAATAGGTAAAATAAAGGAACAAGCAATACGTTATTTTCCAGGCCATGAAAACACGCAAGTATAAGTAATCACATTTAATATATATATATATGTATACATATATATATATATGTGTGTATGTATATATATATAAACAGCGGGAAAACTGTGAATAATACCAGACTGCGACGAAAACTAAAATTACGTATTCGTGATTGGACAATAGGTATCCGTCAATGAATGCAGAACAAATGAATTGCACAGTAACAAATAAAAAATTCATGAGTGGTAGTTTGTACTTGCTTCGTAATAAAAGTTCGAATGATTGGTTACCAACATACACACGGCAACGACTACACCGAGATTAAATTTGCAAACGTCCCTGGTGAGTTCTGGACATTGTTACAAGCTACTGCGCCGTAAAAGTTCCGCTTCGCGTTCAATGCGTGTTTCGCATATATGTAATTTTTTATCTTGAGCCAGTGGAAAGTAATGTAACACATTGAGGTCTATTAAAGAGCTTTCTACTGAATGGGGTCATGTTTTCGAATAAATTTTTCACCGAACATGTCAGTATGTTACTATCTCAACATGAGATTTAATTTTAAGTATAATGAGATGTGTACACAACCTTAAATACATGTTCATTCAAAGATTACACTTTATATAATATATTGTTAATTGCGTGGATGTAAAAAAGTATTCGTTTTCGATTCGAGCATTGTGATAATTTGCTTTATGCTTGCAGCTTGGATAACACTGGTCACTGCACAACGAATACTTCAGTGCACGACACATATTTGTATTCTACGAACAATAATTTAGGGCACTCAGTACCTTCCTCCAATTATGTTCCTAAATTATCCGTAATTTATCACAGCAATTACAACCGTTTCGGTACAGACGCATTGGTATTTGGATCTGTAACATCAATAAAGTCTTCCAACCGTTATTTTGCTGGTAAATACACTGTAAGAATAGGGTCGGCCTGCTGAGATCATGCATTCCTAGAAAAGGTGATGTGTATAGTGTGGCGCTGCATACGTTATGCTACACCACTTCACATCCCTTCATCAAGAAACACGTCAAGAAGGCCTACTGCAGTCGCTCGTGACGCTTAGTTTGATCTCTGTCATCAACAGCATGCAATCAAATACGCAGACGTGGCTCTATATTCCTGATGTTCTTACATTATGGCAATTAATGAAACACTCATATTAAGATATCGATCCGTAGAATTTACTCCCCTAGTGTTTTTCCACTGAAATCTCAAAACTCAGTCTGGGCACGTCACGAATTCCTGCTTCTGCAATTGAAGTTCATAGGTAGCTTTGAAAATGCATCCTTTGATAGAATTCACATTTCGATCAACATTATCACTGCATTTAACATGTAACGAATTTTTTTTTTATGGGACGAGGGACAGTTGACAAGAACTTAACATTTATTTGATTAAACTAATTTAGAAAAAGTCACTTATTCTCCTAGACAAGCAAAGAACAGGTAATAATCTGAAAACTGCATGGAACGAAAAACTACGCCAAAATTATAGGAAATGTTATATAATTAGATTTTGACTGTGAGGGATGTCGATATTATCCATGTTGTTAGAGCCAATATTCATTATAATAAATCACTCGTCGTACGGAACGTGTTGGTAGAAGACTATGTGGTGTTCAGTTGTCGATAAGTCAAGATTCATCTGGTATATGCTGTCCTAATAAACAATCCAAGAATATGGTGATGAGAGCATTGCTCAAATATATATGCAGATATAAAACACACGAATTTCTCCCAGGACTCCATAAACAAGTGATTTAGTGACGATGGCAGAAGACCGAAACACAGGTTAAGGTTCGTATCTACCTGCGATGAAAACGCTTTACAGCGTGTTGCGATTAATAATTTGTTGAGGAAACTACTCAACGTACATTGCACGTGTATGTCTACGAATAGAACGCACACTTCGAAAAACGCTTCTATAAGTTTAAAATTTAGTACAGCTTATTATAAATATGATTTTTAGGCTCCTCAAAATTGCTAAAAATGGCCTGCCGTATCTAGAAATATAACTGACGGATTCGAAAAACGCCCCGATAGAAGAATGCGTTACACTTTAAACGATAGTTTCAACAAATAAAATGACATGGTCGCCGTTTAAAGTCCCATAGGAAAATGATAATAGTAAAGGTCGGCACGTCAGTTGCGTGGCAGGCGCGTTGAGATGATAAGATGATACTGCCTTACATACACCGGCTGACGACGCCCTTATCGCGTAATCGACTTTGTGCCTCACACACTAACACAGCCTCCCTGGATAAGAACCTTAAGAACCCTTTTAATGTCTGGATTAGATAATTTATGTGACTACTTTGAATATATCACAGATTATTCCCGTGTACTTGAGGTACATATCATCATCCAATAACTGGGGATAAGTAATTTAGTTAATCCTCTTACGGGAAAGCATCAAAATATCTTACATTATTCAATAAGTACCGTAAGAAAGAATAATATGCATGATACATTTTATATTACTTTCATGTCGTTGATAGAACGGTATAAAACCAACTGATCCAGGATTTCAAATGAAATTACATTACTATGTGCAGATAAGTGCCTGAGATAACACCGTGGAGGCACGCCATGTGCCGAGGTGGAGCTGGGCGATGTTGTGATCAGAGAGAGAGAGAGAGAGAGAGAGAGACTAGCGTCATACGCTATTATGCTGATGCAGTTTCCAATACATGTACGGAATGTTTGGTTTATTTGGCAGTGTGCAGATATGCCTAATGGAGTCTTTGACGAACAGTGTTAGCAAGCCGCCACATTTCTCAAAACACCCTGACATTAGGTTCTATCTAAATGAACACACTTTGTTTGTCAGACTGCCGACTATTGCGTGAATAAGCGTATAAAAGGTTTCTGGTTTAAATTTATGTCATGAGATATAAAATAAAATACTATAAAAACGTGTACAGAGCTATTCATCAAAAGTTGTCAAGAAACGAAAAGTAATTTAAAATTTGTAAATCATGTTACTAAATACTGTAGTCAGTTGTGATAATATTTAAGTTTAAAAAATACACTCATAAATTCACGTTGAAGGTTTTTATAATAACTGTATTCTTATTTATTCTTTTGATTTTTTAGTACATATTTTTAACACATATTGCTGAGAAATGTTGATTATAGACTGTTTCAAATATAAATTAGAATTTTTCCTTATTAGAGGTAACGTTTCACAGAAAACTACATTTACGTAGCTAAATTATTCACATGCAGTGAGTACCTGTGCTCCGTTTATGGAGATACTACCCGCTTTATATGTATGTATGTATATACATATATGTACAGGGTGAGTCGGGAGGAAAGGTACATGCTTTGAGGGGTGATAGTACTGGTGACTCTGAACGAAATTTTTCTAATAACATTTAACAATTAGTACATTGCTTTACTTGAGCACAAGCATGGTAAATACGCACGAGAATTTCCTCTCTTGTGTCCACCCTGCGTGTGTAGACTTCGCTTTTAAGTCAACCCCACACACAGTAATCCAATGGGGTAAGATCAGGTGACCTCGGTGGCCAAGCAATGACTCCGTGGCGACCGATCCAACACCCAGGATACGTTTCGTTGAGGTACTGTGTCACTAGCCGTACAGAATGTTCAGGAGCTCCGTCTTACTGAAAGTACATACGAGCTTTTTTTGCCAGAAAGGAAAGCCTCCAAGTATTCCGGTAACACGTTTAGAAGAAAATCATGATAACGTACTCCATTAAGACGATTATATAAAACTACTGGACCGATGAGATAATACCACACCACACGTTAACTGAGAAACGTCGTTGAAAATTCCTTTCTACAGTAGGGTGTAGATTTTCGTCTGCCCATACGTGAGAGTTGCGTGTGCTGTTGATTCCGTTGGGGGTAAATCTTGACTCATCAGTGAGCAGAATACGAGGAATTAATCGATCATTGGCAATGAGCCACTGACAGAAATCTTGCCGGGGGAGATGATCTCCTTCAGCATGCAGATGTTGTACACTCTGTCGATGATATGGATACAGACCCTGCTCGTGTATTGTGCGTATCACTATGATTTGTGGAGCATGAAGTTGAGCACCAGTTCGTCTCGAGCTAGTTGTTGGGCTACGTTCTAGTACCTGAAGAATGTTCTCAACTTCATTAAGAGTTTGTTGTACGGGACGTTCGGATACAACAATTAAGCTGGGAAGCGTACCACGGTCACGCAATCCTGCAAACACCCTGCTATCTGGAACTCTGCGATTAGGAAATCGTCGTTCGTACTCACTAACAGCGGCTCTGGAATTCCCATCGGAGAAACCGTAGACAAATATAATGTCAGCATACTCTGCATGTGTGAAGACCTGTAGCATTTTGACTACACTGAACTGTATTCACTGTACACGTAACAACACTGTAGTTCCCAATACTATGGCAAGCACTGTAGGACTGAGACTGAGGTAAACAACTGCACCATGCTTAGAGCACCACCGTGTGGAAATTTACAAAATTTCACACAACATAAGATAACAGTAGCGTGATTTACCGTCACCTGCAACAATCCCGTTCCTTGTTGTTTTCATTAGGTTTCTCTTAAACGGTTAAGAAAAGGGCACATGTTTTAAGAAAAGAATGTACATTTCCTTCCGACTCATCCTCTATATATAATAGAAAAAATTTACATAACATTTCACATGTTTGAATATTTACTATTCAAACATGCCAACAAAATAGGAGAGAAAAAATATGTAGGTGTTATACCTAATTTTCTTTTGTGGTCACGTCTAGCTTAACAATATTAATTAACTTTATTAAGTAAATAAATATTATGTTTTGCGTTATTAAATAAGAATTGATAAGCTATTTTAAATTTAGACATTTTGTTTCGTACTTCTGTATGTTACAAATGGCTTAGGTTTTAATCTTAAACCTTTAACCGCACTTTTATGAAGGAAGTTAAATTACGGCAGTACTAAGAAAATCCCCATGCTTAGTTATTCTATGTAAAATATTAATATAATTTATGTACGTGTGGTATTGGTACGATAAATGCATATTTTGTACTTCAGAAGCAAAACTCAGGCGTTAAAACCAAACGTAACGAATCTGCCAATAAGCACATATTTTAGGTCTGACTCTACTTAAGCAGTTGTCATTCGAAATTTTATCGCTGGCTTACAAAAGTATACTATTAAGTATATTTTTTACTGTGAAGTTCATTAATTCTTACTTCTGTTTCCTAAAGCATTAAATATTGCATTACTATATTAAGCGCAATGTTCCCAATATTTAATATTACAGTGTGTAAGGCATTGCGTGACTTTAAATGATCGAACTATGTGCGATGAATCTTTCAAACAAGACTTATTAGATAAATGTTTGTTTTGAAATTGTATTACATGAAAGAAATATATAGGACAACTGAATTATACAAATGTTAACTATACACATTGCCAGTAATAAGCTAATGTGCCTAGGTTTGAGCGGATATATATAGAGAAACGCTTGCAGGCGGCCGTGCTAGTTCTGGAGCAGCAGAAGCCAGGCATGCTGCCGCTGCTCAACAAGGCTATTAAAGGACTGTATGGCAACCCTGATACTCTCTTTCTCACTGCTCCCGCCAAGAACATACTCTTCGAAGGTGTCGTCATCAACTGCACAGTCACCGACTTCGCGGCCAAGGCTGTCTGCACGGCCATCAAGCAGGACCCTGGGGGCTTGGAACGCGTCAGCGAAGACATATTCAAGTTCTCCTTCTTTGGAGTGGTAAGATACTGCTTGATGTGTTTGCCAGAGAGGGCATTTACAAGTTCTCGTTTTTAGGTGAATTTATTAAAATACCATTCATATTTGGACCGATAGCCAACGGAAACATATTTAAGCTACCTTTCTTTAACCTTGTTACTTAACACCCCCGACTATTCAAGGGTGTGACCAAACTGTAAAAATGTGTACGTTTAAACGTGAAAAAATATTGAATTTTTACATTCTTGTATGTGCAACTATGAAAAAATATGATGGTAAAGGTAGCTTAATGTAATAGTAAAACGATGTTAAATTACGCTTATTAAGTACGTGTTTAAACACACTGACACAGAATAATATTAGCAGTCTTGTTGTGCGTAATTAACCGGCTATCGTTGAATTAACATTACATTGAAATCGTAAAAATACATTACTTTTAGTGCAGTAGTACAACCAACAAATACTTGTATATTTACACATGTTGAATTACCATTATAGCGAATAAATTATGTATGACGTTTAATGTTGCCCTGCACAGTTAAAAAAAATTTAATGTGAAATGTAATTTATAACTTCTAACGAATTCAATGGACCTTCGACGTTGCCCTGTCAAATGTATTTCATTTCAAAGTAATGAGGGCGTTTGTAGACTGTGCACAGTGTGTATGATATTACTAAGCACATCCAATTAAATCATAGTTACGTAACAAATTGTAAGTCAAGAAATCGGCCGCTGAGTAAGTCGGTTGTGGGTTATGGTTTGAATTTAGGATTTCTATTAGAAACGTTAGTGATTCGAAATCATATGAAGACAAGAAACGTTCGGAGATTGCAAGTCATTGCTGCAATGTAGTACAAGACAAACGTTTAAAGTTAAATACGAAGAAAATAATTGCCTGCAATATATTTTAAATAATTTAAACTTCGGGTGTAAACAATTTTATAGTTCTTAAATCAATTAGAGGTATTGAAACAAAAATTTTGTTTACATCAAATGAAAACAACTTTACTAAATTATTTTATGTTATTTGACTGAACCGCTTACTATAAACATACATTGCGACGAGGCTATTTTATTAACATCTGTTGTGTTCTTACGGTCAGATTACTGTAGAACTTCACGAATACGTGTTGAAGTAAAATTTCTCCAAGAGTAGTGGAGACACTGCCGACACATGCATTTGTGCTTAGTAACACAATTGTATTACATTATACGATTTCACAGGGAAGAAAGTTTGACAATGGCGAAATGTAAACATGTATCTGTAAGTGAAAACCAAGACCTTAGAACCGGTTAAAATATGTCTGAATTAGGTTAACTCTATTACAGGTTAGATAGAAAACGTGTTTTCTTATGGGAGAGTTTGGCACAGGGAACATTTCTGCCGCTAGTTTCGCTGCAGTCGCACATGGATTAGAAAAATTCAAAACTTTTGTAAAATTAACTTTAAACATGCTTGGAAATGACTTAAGACATTTAACTGAAATTTAAAGTGAAAATATACCAATTTCAAGTTTTGGATTATGAAATTTATTTAACTTCAAATTCAAAAAAGCTCTGTGATTGGCCTGTTTGCACCCATTAGCGATACTAGCGCTCCATTTTCCATGTGTCAAACTTTAAATGTTGATCTTTCTAACCTGTAGTACAATTAACCTTAGTCTGAGCTAGTCACTGAAATAGCCTTAGACGCAACTAGTGCAATGTTGGCGTTTGAATGTAACGGTAATTCGAACAACAAGTAGCCAGTTTGCAATATAACGTATCAGGGTATTGTTAAATAATGCTAACATTTATATTTATATATATGTTTATATAGCATCCTTAAATTGGTGTGCGCTCCAAATGTAAACGTTGGAGCATATTTTTACCGATACGTTTTAGACAGTGGTAAATAAATATCAACTATAAAATGCAATGAATTATATCACGCAAATCTTAGACCGATACTCTGAAAAATTTTCTTCCGGTGAGGCGGCTGGCGGCAGAGAACCAAGGGCGAGAAGAATTTTATGTAACAATTGTGTAATATTATTTTGCATAAGCAACGGGACGTCATCTCCACAAATGTGTGCTACGTTTACAGTAAAACATATTTTTTTGGAATGATATTACTGATTCACAAAGATTTGTTTGTGGTTAAAAAGATGTCATTACTGATGTGTTATTCTGCTTATCCTATGAGATATTGAAATTTTCAAAACGGATCGCACCAATAATGACGAAAGTAGGCGCATTATAATTGTAACGTTTTCAATATTTTATTTTAGTTAGTGCCCGTTTTTAAATAAAATACATGGCCAACCTAACCAACTGAATATGAAAACTATTTACTGAAGCAAAGTGAGTGGTTGACTGAGGACAAGTAATTGTAAATAGTGTTTATGTGTGTTCGTGTGTGTGTGTGTACAGAAGAATGGCAGCGTGGACGCGGCGAGGTTCCGAGTGAAGCGAGGGGTCCAGAACGTCACACAACTGGGCATGATGGTGGAACTAAATGGTAAACGCAAGCAGGACGTGTGGTCAGGAGATCCATGCAACTACCTCGAGGGCACAGACTCGACCATCTTCCCACCCTTCATGACGCCTGACAAGACTGTCGCCTTCTCTCACGACCTATGCAGGTCAGTCTTCACAATAACTACAACCACCTGGCTGCTAATAGCTGCAGCGCCACGTGACCTCACTAACATTTTGCGTGCTGAAGCAAAGCAAGCACCCGTGTCCTAATTACCATTGAAATTTTTAAAAGTAAACTTTATGCTTAGGGACAGGAATTTTTGATGAAAAGATTTTTTCCCCACTTTGTTTTAGTACCTTACTTGCACTCCTGCAATTCAACAGCATGGCTATTGACAGCAGAATTTTGTGCAGAGTTGTAATTCCTTTGACTGAGCCAATCAGTACACGGATAACTGCGACACGTCACGTCTGTGATTTGCGGATTGAACCACAAGACGTTGGGTGTTACGGCATCCAATCACTGACCACAAAGCCGAGATGCAGGTGCGCATTTAAGGCAATGAAACAAAGTGCTGCAAAAATCGTTTCGCGACATTTCCTATCTACATTTATGCTCATAATATCATCGAATGTGGAGAATACTCGGGGGCATAGGTATCGTACACTGGATGCAGAATTGCTGCAAGGCGCACATAGGCATCTGTTTGCCCCAGGTGAAGGCATGGAATGATATCATACAGTGGATTGTCACTAATATTGGGGGAGAGGGTGGTATATCTCCGAAATTACCCGCTGACCAGCGTCATCTTCCGGCACGATTCCCTAATGTGAAGATCCGGGAACCGAACACGCCTGGAATCTAGCCCGGATCTCCTTGGTATGAGGCAAGTGCTCTAGCGACTGCGTGAACCACGGCCCCACATTATACCTACTCATCAACTGAATGACCATGTTCTGCACCATCTACTACTCGACCACGTCAACGAGTCTACCTGTGAAGGGATGAAGCGTGGCGCTAGTATTTGGTAAACATGTCACAGGGAAGAGACATAGAACATTTCTCCCGTGGAAATAGTTGTCATGGTCGAGTACCTACTTCTATAACCGAGCTAGTTGGCTCAACATTAACACGTAGAACTCGCATTCGTAAAGACCTTAGTTTGTTTCTGGGCCCTGGACACTCCAATTTTGATTTTACACGGTATTGAAAACGCTCCAGACGGTCCGTCCAAATAGGCAACGGCAGATTCCTCTACTAGTTCACTTCCTGATCTTGCGTAAAAAAATATGTGTAATCGAGTATAATGATCAAGCTGTAGACAATACATAAAACTAAACAGAATAAAAAAATTAATGAATAGTATTTTTCCTGTATAAGATACAAAAGGCGGGACAGCTTTGAAACAGCTAACGTCCTACAGGGTTCTGATCGCTGACTTCTCAACTCAGCCACTTTAGATTTTGATTCATTACTATAGACTTCTAGTACGTATTATATTCTGTAAATACTTTGTAAACCTAGTTGCTAAAGACACTGAAACCGATTTAAAATTCTTTTTTTTTTTATTTTAGCTGTCAATTAACGCCAATTTTGTTGATGTAGTTACGGACTCTTCAAAACCCATTACTGCCTTTAAATTTTATTGCATTGTGGACATACGCCATTGCTCGTGTTTAGCTGATCAAATCTATGTTGAATGACAAAGTACTAAAACGAACAAGAAGAAAACAAATATAAAACTCACACAAAAATATAAAAAAGCAATCCCAGAGGAATTCTGTCATTTTTTTTCCAAACAAAGTTTATATTAGATAACAAAGAATTCTAGAAATGGAATTCAGTCGAATATCGACACAACACCCAGACACAAAAGACAGACACAAATATAGAACCAGATTCCCAATATGATACAAGATGGTAATAGACGAAAAACAGTTGGCATTGAACTGTAAAATAAGTGGTTGCCTTTAATAAAAAAAAGAAACAGTGTTACAGAAAATAAATGAATAAATAAATAAAACAAACATATTTATGTTTAACAGTCTCGGCAGAAAACCAGCCAACATCACTACAAGGTGTTCAGCCAGTCAGGAGTGTTCTTGCCTCTCATTGGCCGAGAGCCCAACCAATCACACATGCTTTGCCACTATTTGCCGAGCAACTTAGAGACTATCCAGGCTATATAAGCCCAATTTTTCTAACGTACTTCATTCGCATCTTGTTGATCCGACCAGCTGTGTCTCAGCCTGAAGACGGGGATAGATCGCAATGTCCGAAACGTTGCAGTTTTTCGTTGGTTTTAACCTGTGTTGTGTTGTCTATTCTCTTGAGTATGTTGTCCACTGTTCACTGTTTTTCGTCTATTTCCATCTTGTGTCTGTCTTTTGTGTATGTATTTTGTGTCTGGGTGTTATGTCGATATTCGACTGAATTCCATTTCTAGAATTCTTAGCTGTCTAATATAACATTTATTTTTAAAAAATTGACAGAATTCCTCTGGGATTGATTTTTTTAATATTTTTGTGTGCGTTATAAATATATATATTTTTCTTTTTCGTTTTTGTACTTTGTCATTCAACAAAGGTTTGATCAGCTAAACATGAGCAATAGCGTATGTCCACAATCCAATAAAATTTTACTGTAAAATCCCATTGCAACAAACATTTAAAAATCTCACATTATTGCCTACTACTACGAAAATATTATGCAACATATAGCTAGTAAAAATCACGTAATTAGTAGAAATTTATCTTTTGATCAAGAATAGTTTCTCCCCTTACATATTGGTAACTTTATGCGAAAGCGTTTGTGTAGTGGGGAAACATTAAAAGTACCTTACACATGTTTAGTGATTTCAAAAATAATATTGCGACTCGTAAATGTAAAATTCATAACGAGGCCGAAACACACCTCACAATAAACTTTACCGCTGCAGGATGGATTTGTATGCACTTCGTAACGCTGTGTATAAAAAAAAGTGTTGTCTGAGTATATTGTCAGTATCAGAATATATTAGTACGTAAAATAATACGTTCACGCTTAATAACTACACATTATCTATAGCGTGTTTTCACGCAACGAATCTATCTTGTCATGCCTTTAATTTTTTCCTTGGTTTAATCCTCGCATACGGACGCTCTCATTTGTTCGTTTAGTAAAACGTATATTTTTCACAGTACTTGGCTGCTTGTTATCTGGCAGAGAAATGGCGACCGCCGTGTAACACAGCTGCAATCACTGACTTCATTGTTCTGCACCAGAATGTAATCCCTCGTTCTCCTCACCGCAACGTTCCCTCGCTGACATTCTTCCCCACCTCGTCTTCCAGCATTAACAAGACTTCCAGTTCAGATCTGCCTCGCGGGAATTAAAACCGAGTTTATGCAGTTTTCACAACAAAGCGACACATCGCGTAGCGGGAATCTTCAACCAATCAGAACCCTGCTGCTGTCGATAGGCGTCGAGAGCTTTACACCAGCAAGTATTGGAATTTATGCTCGTCGCTCGAAATAATCAAACGACGACAAAAATATTTGCATTTTATCCCGTGTTTGAATGTTTATATAAGTTGAAAATCCACTGACGGTGAAGTATAAATACTGCAATATACAACGTAAGTCTGTAGATACCTACGAAATAATCACTACTCCTGGTAACGTGATCTTCCGTTTTGCTTGACCTCAAAATGTTACGGAAAAGTTACAGTTTATATATTCCTTTCTTTTACGTTCAGTTTTCTTTAAACGAAATTCTCGCGACCACGTATTTTGTGTGGTCAACAGACGGCGTGTCGCTAGCGATCGACTATATTATTTCATCGAACCGTTGTCAAGATGACCGCAGGAATTCGTACGTCATGCTATTGTGAAAACCGCTGTATACGGCCTTTAGAGTTAAAAATCTATTGAGAACATAAAATGCGTAAAAGCTGTTTCGTAAGTAACATGTAATTGTAAGCTGGCAAAACATCCGGGTCTTCTTTAACTGCGTGGTATGCGAGGAAGTACTCTTGGCCTGGCCACAGAGAGAGCGTTCTGTCCAAGGACAAATTAAAGAGGTGGGGAAGGGGGCGGTCACCCCCCCCCCCATGAGAGCCAGTAGCAATAGGTACAATAAAAACAAAGCACCTAATTAACGAAATTGGACTATAAAATTATTACAGTTAATACCAGTAATATATTTAATAGTTTACATTAAACATTCAAATAGCATCAAATGTGTCTTCAAAATTGAAAATTTTCTGGGGAGAATCCTCCGGGCCACCCGCCTTAGTTGGAGGGTAGTAGTGAAAGGTAGTCCGCCCCCCCCCCCCTAAAACACTGTTAATCCATCGTTGGTTCTGTCTGGCCTGGCCATGAGTCTGCCACCGCTTATCGCCCACCTCATTTGTGTAGCACACTATTATATAATTGGAGCCCCTTGCATTTTGGTGGAAAGAATTCTTCAACGTCTTGTTAAAATGTCTATGGCCACATATGATCTCTGCTTCTTGGATACTGGTGGTGTGTCATTGTGCAGAGGCATCAGTCATTAGACTCTGACAATCAGACTAAGGTGCCTGCTTCACCACACGCCTATTATATTATCTGCAGGTAGAACCCTAAGACGCGAGACAGCTTGAATATCCAATTAATATAGTCGGCCCCGTCCTGTGATAGACTTCATCAGTCCTAGAGTAGTGAAGTAACCAACCTGCGGAAACTTGGTGTCATGCGGGACGGCATGAAAATGTGGTGTTGCCACGCCCAGCAGTAACATTGGATGCAGTTTCGTGTCTGGGAGGCAGTGCTTTAACACGCAATGACCAAAAGTAGCGCAGGTAAAACACGGAATGTTTTGTGTCGGTAAAGCAGAGAATTGATATAGGCTGTTCGGGATAAAGTGAACACCCAAGAAAGCCCTGCTAAACTTCTATTTTCAGCCAATTCGTATCTATCCGCACGTAACGGCTAACGACGGGAAATGTCTAACATCTCACGTCACTTGATTTTTGCGCGTATAAGATAAATTGTGCAGTCAGTATAAATCGATACAGTTTAGTAAAAAAAGTGTTTAATTATTATATAAAATACAACTACGTTGATTTCGGTTGATTTTGTTTCAGTATTGTTGTATTTAAATAGGAAAACACTGGAACAATATTGCGTAATTTCGCTGCCAACCATACAAGCAGTAAGGCAATTATAGAAAATGTTGAATTATATGTAGTAAGTGCTAGTGATATTTTTCAAACGTTAAAGTAACTGGAACATCAGCAGCGCTTGGAATTGAAAGGACAACATTAACTTTAATATAATTACATTAATTACAAAAAAATATTAACTTCAATAGTTCGTATAGCTAAAATTACCTACTACAAAAGTAAAATAGCGGGAGCACAAAAAGATTAAAATAAAATGTGGAAAATTATTAAAGACGTCTTTGGATATAAAATTAAAACGATGTTAAAACTCTTATAAACGACGGAAAAATAATAAGTAAAGATTTAAATTCCGACGAGGCAGCAAATGCGTTGAATACATATATTACAAACGTTGGGAATGGTATGGCTTCTGCTATATTTAAAAATACCCCTAGTAACACTTAAGAAAAATATTATACATTCAGAATTGTTTTATAAATATATATATATATATTTTAAACCAGTTTTAAAAACTGATATAATTATATTTGTTTCCGAAATGAGAGACTGAAACACTTTGGGTCATAACAAGTTAAGTATAAAAGTATAAAATCACTAAAAACAGTAAATATAATCAATGAAATACTGCTTACACTATTTACTTAAATTTAAGACTTTGGAAATTTCTTCAACGTTTGAAAGAAGCAGCAATTTTACCTTTGCATAGTGGAGGTGATCTAATATCTGTCGTAAATTACAGACTAATGTCTAGTTTGAGTAATGTATAAAAAATTGTAACAAGGTTGGTCAAAGAATTAATGGTTTTCATGTAAAAAGCAAAATACTATTTAAAAATCTTTGTGGAATCAGAAAAGGTTTAAGTACAAATGGTGTATTGATTATAATGTATTACCTTTGTTCATTATACAATAGATAACAGCAATACATGCATTGTTGTTATATTAGATCTTGCCAAAGCGTTTGATACAGTGTCCCATTCAGTACTTTTGGAAAAACTGGAAGCAATTAATATAACAGATGGTTTAGTAAAAGTAATTTAGAAAATATATCACAAGACGTTAAAGTAAACGTCAAGGTTGGAAACTCAATGAACACGAATACAGTAGTTCCGCAAGGAAGTTTTCTCGGACCAATTTTCTTTTTTTATTCATACGAATGATTTGTGTAACAAAGATATAAATGACCTACTAATTTTTAATGCAGATTACACTATGATTATTTTTTCTTCTGATACATGGACATCAGTTAATAATATAGCCAATGAAGTGTTAATTAAGGTAAAATTAGTATTAGATGGTAATTTTCTATTCTAAATGTAATTAAAACTAGGTGGATAACATTTTCAGCAAATGACACTGGTCAACCAAAAAGATCAGATAGGCCATAAAATTCATATTTGTAATACAATTAATGTAGATTGTAAATATAACATCATAGAACGGGTACAATATACGAAGTATTTAGGTGTTATGTTAGACTGTGATTAAAATGGAAAAGACATGTTTCATGTTTAACGAAAAATTAAAAGCACAGTATAGAAATTTGTAGAATTGAGATCCGTTGTCTCAGGTGAATATATACGAATGATATATGGGGATATTATTGATCGGTTCTGCAATACACCTTTTTAGTTTTGTGGATGTATCAGTAAAACGACAATGAAATCGCTTATTTTGATACAAAAAGTAACTATTCGGATAGTATATAAAATAAACTTTTAATCATTTATTAAAAGAACTTTTTAAAATTGTAAAGGTATTCGATATAAGAAGACTTTACATTAGAACAGGATGAATCAGTATTCTAAAAAAAAATTCCATAACATTTTATAACTCATAAGCGTCCAACATGGAATAAGGAAAAAAAAATTATGAATTCCCTTGGTTCACAAAAAAATTTCTCAAAAATAAACAACATTTCTGCTTTTAAAATTTATACAAATGAATACACACAAATAAAATGTCAAACCAGAATAAAAAATAATACATCAATATGTAAACAAATTAACTCATAATGATGTGTCTGACATTTTTATGTAGATTATTATAACATTTAAAGTAATTTTATATGTTTTCAATTATTATTATGTTTTTTGTACTTCATTGTATTGTTCTGCGATTAAATGATTTTCTTCTCTCATTTTGAGTGTTAAAATATATCGTCAATAGTGATTTTATAAATTTTATAAATCGTTGTTTTTCAAGAATTCACATAGTTATATCACAACAAATTAAGTTTCTGCCCATAAGTCTTACAATAAATTACCACATCAAGAAAACAAAAACAAAGGTGCCTAGTAGTACTCACACACAATTTTAACTTATGTGAGTGTGTTGTTTTCCATTTTATAAAAAGGGGGAGCTTATGAATACTGTAATTTATAAATGGAAATAAATAATACTATACGAATCTCGAACAGCAATTATTTGCTCTACTAATAATGTACGAAGTTACTTTCACTGTAATTAAAATTTCTATACTTAATGTTAATTGTTGTACAGTAAAGAAATATGATTTTCTCCGCGAACTTCTTTAAAATTTACACGTTTAACGTGTGGTGTTTGATTAACTTAATGCAGCAGTGAAGGCTCAGGGTAGATCCATACATTACACTGTGTCTGGTACCCCACTTATACTTTAAGTCGCGGCAATGCCGCATGTTGTGTCCTGTAGTTACCAGGATGAAAATACACAGCCTCGACCTCATGTACCTATTGCGTCCAATCTCAGGGGAAAGTGGCTTGCCATTGGCAAGTCGAGCTGGACCTTAAAACGGCCGTACTGCGACTATAAAGCAGAACTGCCGATGTGCGCGTAAGGCATTGAACCAAGTTGTTGTAAAATTCTGTTCCCAAAAAACGAGTGCCTCGTAAGTATCAGTTAGGACACACAGTGGGCGAGCCATATCAACGGGTAAATTTGGACCTCGATGGTAAAAGGGCAGTTTGATAGAAAATACATATTTGTCGCAGCGGGCAAAGCACGATGTAAAAAGGGAAAAGTTGATCGCAAATGTGTGATTGTACACGCTCCTGCATGCCAAGCGTCATGCAAAACACAAGAAACCTTATTAAACTATCTGACGAACGGAAAGAAATGGCAGACGAACCAAGAAGGAAAATTAATTTTAACTCTTCGCGCAGGTCTTTATGATTAAATAACTTGTTATATTGTCATACTATAAGACCACTAAAAAACTGTTAATTTAAAATAGCTAAACGTATTCGTCTGAAATAAGAAGTTTTGTTGTGTATTTATTACATTTGCAACAAAATGCCTTGCTTCAAAATCATACTTGACCTTCGAATCGTGGCATGTGTGTCTAAGAATTATAAATAAGGGTGAAGGGGTTATTACTTTAGCACTTATAAATTCAGACCCAGTAATTTCAGCACATTTTAGGCTGCAGTCGAGAAAAGAGCATGCTGCTTTTATTAAGACATATTCGGATTTTTAACAGCACGTTACAACGGCCTGAAAACATTTGCCAATATTGAGCTTATGTGCCAGTAGTATTTTGAACCACACGCTGTGCTCAACTAAGTTATGAATCAATATTCCTTTTTCTCACGCTATTTTTGGCTGCACTTGCGGCTCATCCAACGGCGTCAAATGTTTCAGATTAGTATGTCTCGCAGCAGTCGGACATCTCAATGCCTACCGAACTCTCACCATACACAATACCCTCGATACCTGCAACACCCTCAAATACTACGGAATGTTCACCAACTATACGTGATAAGGGCGACTTTTCAACGTCGGAAATGTTGGCCTCATCAAAACCAGCAAACAATTAGAAAATTAAAAAAGAAACGAGACCATGTACTCGGCCATAAGTTACATGTTAAAATGAGTGAAGCTTATACTATCTGTAGGGCCCGGTAGTTTTCGCTAAAATAAATTTTCCCCACATTGCTTCAGTGTCTTACGTGCACACCTGTAGCTCAACTTCATGATTATTGACAGAGTGTTTTTGTGCAGAGTCGTTATTTATTTGACTGTGCCAATCAGAACACGGATAACTGCGACTCATCACGTCTGTGATTTGCGGGTTTAACTTCCACACGCTGGGTGTTACGGCATCCAATCACTGACCACAAAGCAGAGATGCAGGTGCGCACGTAAGGCACTGAAACAAAGTGCTGCGAAAATCTTTTCGCGAAAACTACAGGGCCCTAACTATCTGGTTTCGAACTTTCGCGAAATATTCAAAACATTCTTACGAAGAAAGAAAGCTACGCTCAAAGGGGTTCTTGCACAGTTATTTGTAAATACTGAAATCAGATTGCCAGATGTGCATAGTATCTCTGTAATATCCTACAGGTGTAGGATTATTTCTCGTAGGTATAATACAGCTTTCCAGGCATGGGCTAGTGGAGAACACACCAACCGGCATCTCGATAGCGACAGTAAGCGACCACGTGCATATTACGCATTCCTAACCACTGGCTTCTCCGACATTTCGTTCGCGCATTGTTATAGACAATTATACGAACTCACACAAAGAGATAACATATACACAAATATCAATTGAACACAGCAATAAGATACACTTTTGTGTTAGAAATCTGGATGCTATTTTATTTCGTTGTTTAATTTCATTTCGAGTTTTTACAATGTTAATTACTTTATGTCATAAAAGTATGACATCTTTAATAATTATGGTATTTTATTTGTGTACAATATTGAACAACTGGCTTTCAATTACAAGAATTTGTTTATTTTCTATTAAATGAGTTTTTTACATATACCGTAATACATGCTTGTTTTGAAATAACGTTAATTTAATTAGAACGAAATTAGTTTAAAATAAACATTTTTAAAATTTAAAACAAAACTTTTCCTCAAAACAAAATTTGTTGCATTTATGCAATTAAATAGGTATTCAAAACTTACCTCAAGCAAATAACGGGTCTTTATTTTATACACATAGCTCTTCCCATATTTATTGATAATTACGTGACATTGCTTCTAACAGATTCATGAAATTCGTCGAAAGACTTTCTTCGCATACCAAAAAATTTCTACTCTTGTTTTCATGCAATTGTGGTTTTATGTGCATACAGCTAAATTCACTTCAGAATTCACATTTATTGTTTGATAAAAAAGTTAATTAATTAGGTATATAAAATACAATTATGTCGATTTCGGTTTATTTTTCACTGTATTGCTGTATTTAAATACAAAAAAACACGGAAATATATTGATTAAATTCGCTGCCAACCATACAAGCAGTAAGGGGACTATACTGTTGCATTATATGCAGTAATGGCAAGTAACGTTTATCAAGGTTACATTTTTAGTGCTCACATTATCCTGAACGACCTATAGTGTGATATTCATTATATGAAGCTATCAAGAAATATTTTGTCGTGAAATTAAATTCTTATAGTGACCTGAAAAATTCTCGTTTTCTTTCAAGCCCAGGCTGGGATTCCAGTAACTGTAAGTTCGTGTAGCACTCATGGACGTTGACATACTTGACACATCGCTGAAGTCGCCGAGCCAATAATAATTCCAAAAGGGGCTAAGTCAAAAAAGTAAATTTTTCAGGAAACGATTTTTTTTTGTGTATATGTGTAAGTTGAGAATGACAAGCACGAAAGACACAAATACATAACGTTTAACCTTGAGAAAACGTTGGCAACATGTATTTTGATTATGACTTTAATAGAATACATGTAATTAGGCTACAAAAATTGAAAGTCAATGACTTAGGGCCTTTTGGAAAACATGTCAGTGACTTAGGGCTTTTTGGAAAACATGTCAGTGACTTAAGGCTTTTTGGAAAACATGTTATTGAAGAATATTAGCTTTTCCGGATTAGCACGCCAAAGTTTTATGATTATGTCATAGTGGAGAAAACAACAATAGTACAATGAAAATATACAAAACTAACAATATGGTCTTGGTAAAAGCCTTAAAACGTTTTAAGTCTTCTGATTATACAACAAGGTTACGCTGTTCAAACGAATGGCTCTTCGTCATCATATACGACAATATTGTTGTCGTTATCTCCTTCTACATTGTCAGTCAGTGCATGTTGGTAAAACTGTCTTGCATGTTGATTGAGTGAAACAAACTGTAGAAGTTTCGTCACATCTTGTCGTTTTTTCAGACTCACATGATTTTCTCCTGG